>SSNR01000293.1:510874-548564 GCA_006937965.1 Callopanchax toddi
ACATTGCTGCTTTAAACCACGGTAACCTTTAAATAAGTTTTAGGTGTTCTGAAATGCCTGCTTCTCAGCTTTGATCTAAAATGACTTTATTTTCAAAGTTGCAGAAAAGAAATGTGCCTTTTAAAAATACTAAATGTGATTTAAAAAATGCAGCTGTTAAAGTGAAATTCATGACAGAATGGAGTGTCATTATTCATCTTTTTTTTTTTTTTACAATCAGTATCTCATACTCCTGCAGCAGAGATACTGTATGTATATTCAGTTACAGGACACGCCCTGAGACGGGATTGGTCGAGCAGCATGTCTGGTCAGGACAGAGTGCAGACCCAAAGATCCAGTCGCCCTGCTCAACCTGCAGCTGCAGACCGCTGCAAAACACATGTGACGAGAAAAAAAGCTGCTGGTTGTATGTTTGTGCAGAACGATGGGCTCCTGCAGCTCCAATATGAACAAAGTCCCAAACGCTCAGAAGATCATGCAGGAAACTGGCTGTGAGTTTATAATCTTTTGTCTTGTTTGCTTGCTTCCTTTTTGAGAATTCCAAAGGAGATGGAGGGAATGTAGGAAAGCAGATCAGTGTGTTTTATGATCTAAAGCTGCATGTGTTTTATTTTGACTCTATTAAACAGATAAAGTCTGACGAGGTGTCAGATCATACGCCTTCAGTCATGTTTATTGACTCTAACAGCGTGTTGTTGTCTGAAATGTGAAACAGCTGAGATAAAGAACCAGACTGGACTTATCAGAGGTTTTTATCTGAAAGAAAACTATAATATTCAGTGCAGTTTGCTTTATAACAAGTCATCTCATGGCATTATGCATATAAAATAAGTCAAATTCAGTACAGTTCATTTCATACCGAGGTCTTTTGTTTGTCTTTTCTTGAGTTTAATAAATGATAAAGGAAATGATAGAAATGAGTCAACTGGTTTGATATTCTGGGGTCTGCAGTCTGTAGGGCCGCATGTGGCTCTTCATGTATTCTGTAGCGTCTTTTTGGATCTTTGACCAATAATGACATGAATTTTAGAAATGTTTAGGGAGTTTAAAAAATGTGTGTAAAAAGCTGTATTTTCTATTTCTGAACCAAACTGTTGTAAAAGCAGAAAATAGTTTTGCACATATGTTAGAATGATTAAATTTGAACTCATCAAAATACGACAGAAATGTATTCTTGTAAAAAAAAAGAATAAAAAATAAAGAATTTTTTAATAATCAAACTCCCATAAACACTTTATTGTTGGTTATTTATTAAAGTCATGAATAACAAACAACTTGATGTCATTTTATAATTATATTTTAAAGACATTAAGAGACAATTTAATGTTTTATTTTATCTCTAACATGGAAAATGAACTTGTTTTCTACAAAGATAGAAGGAAAATTCAAAACGTATAGTGAGGACTGATAAACCTCTGCATGGCTCTAAACAAGAAAGTATAATTTTTATATCATATAACTCTAGAGTTAACTCCTTTATTCCTTTGTAGACGTCAGTTTTAAGTCTTCTGTGGTCAAATTCCACTGATCTCTCCTCGTTTGTGTCTTTGAGCTTCTGATGGCGGCGGTGTGAGTCTTCGTGAACTCATCATCTGTTGGTTTCATCTGTGTGACTCCCTGAGCTGTCCTCACTGATACAGGCTCTGGTGAAGCAGATAAAAACTGTTTTTGTGCTTCTGTTTGTGTTTGCTGTTTCAGAGTTTTGTCTTAACATAATAAAACACATTATTACCTTTCAGGAAACTTTACATATATGTTAAAATGTCTTAGAAATTGGCCACAGCAGCTGTAGTCTTTCTGTAGATTTATGGGGGTTTTTTTAGCAACAGAATTCATGATTTCTTTTTATTGTAAAGGGAAAAGCCTTGACTGCACCACTAACTGGTGACTGAAATCACCAATTCTCTACACAAGAGAAAGTAAGCAGTTAGAGTATTCATAGACTTAACAAACATTTCATATAAAAACATACAATATTGACCAATAAACATTAATGTCATTAATTCTCAGTTAGGTCAAGAGTTATTTGAACAACATAAATCAATTTGTGCAAATAAATCAGAATGGCTTGACATCACTTGTGGGACTCCAGGTTTTGGATATCAACTATTTCTTTCTTTCTCTGACTTAAGGTCTCCAGAGCATTAACAGGCATGTTATTTGCACCAATATCTTTGCCTCTGGGGAGAATTTGCAAGAACTTCTGGATTTGGTTACAGCAGAAATGGCTAAACTTAAATTATGGTTTGACTTAAATAATTATCATTACATTTAGTTAAAGCTAGTCGTGGCATGTGGAAATCCTAAAATCAACGCACACCCAACAGTAACAAAAAATAACATCACTACAGTAAAAGTATGAAAATAAATATTTGGGTGTAGGCCTAATCCTTGATCACAAACTGATCAAAACCTGACATAAAACATGTTGAAGTGAAGGTGGAGCATCAGGGTGGCAGTAAAGGCAGGAAACGTGTACTGTACTATTCACTTGTGCTACCATATCTATCTTATTGTGTTGACGTTTGGGGTAACACTTATAAAACCTATAATTCACTCTATTACTTTGTGAAGAATTTATGAGCTTTTTGTGCATAATTTGACATATTTTTATTTCTTTTTATAGCAGTAAGTTTTATATACAATTTTACATTTATTTTATTTGTCGTTTTGTTTTGTTTTTGTGGGACTTCAATGTGATTTTAAATCTAGCTAGAAATAAATGAATAATTTTTGCTTTTGTTAAAAAGTAATAAACTCTAAACTTGGTATCACTTTATGCAACACATTAGCATGGCTCAGTGTCAAGAAGGGCATTAAGCCACTCCAAGTCTCTCCAAGAAAACCTCACTGATATTCTAACTCGATGAGCTGATGAGTCTGTAATCATCATATCTGTGTTTCAGTCTCCTCCTCTCACCTCCTCCGTCTCTATGAGAGGTTTGAGTTTCTGGACAAAGAAAACAGAGGACACCTCAGGTCAGCATTAACCGGGTTTAGAACAACTGGAGTAGAATGTGAGTTTTATTCCATTAGTTTGAGTCAAAATGAAGAAAAGGTTCATGATGTTATGATCACCCAAAAAAACGACACATTTAGAATGTCCCTCATTAGACTCAGATATGACCTGAAAGTAAAAGTCTGCTAACCTTAACTCATCCATCGTGCAGTATCACCTGTCTGATTGCAAATTCTTCCTGAACCCAACTGTTTCTCTCTGCTTGGTTTTCAGGCTGGAGGATTTTGAAGCAGTCCGGGAGTTGTCCATGAATCCCATTGGAGACAGAATCATTGGATCCTTTTTCTCTCCAGGGTACAGCATCATGGAGATCACTGCTGTTCTTCATATTTTAGGAGAACATTGTGTTAAAGTCAAATTACTGTACAAATGTTACCCCAAAACATGTTAACATGGGCAAGGATAATTAAATCTAAAGTGTCTGCAAACTCCAGCACATTGGTAAACCTGGAATGAACAAATACAGCCTTCCAGCTAAATGCTGGTAGCAATCAGACACTTCAATCAGAGACATGAAGGAAGTGTTCAACCAATCAGAGACAGTCACCAAAGACCTGTAAACCTAAAAAATACAGTTACATACAGGTATTNGGCACCTACTTTCCTCACCTCTCATTCACGCGCCTTCACTCACGTGTCGATGAGAAATGTCAAAGTATTCCTGCAGACTTCGTTTCCTCTGATTATTTAGGTCATCTGGGGTGATTTATTTTGCTCTGGAGCTTCTAGGTGGACAACGTAGACTCTCTGACGTCACAGCGTTCAGGTTCAGACGTGAGATCTGCGTCGGCCTCTCTTCTCTAATATTAGCTTCCTAAACGAACTGTAACCACCACGATTTAGTTTTTATTTAGTCCGTTCTTCCTTGTCCATCATTATTTAATTATCTAAACACAGCTCCGTCGGACAATGTTAAAATACATCGGGTCCGACGTGTTTCTATGGTGATGAGGCAGAGAACAGCTGATCTGAACGTGCAGCTGATCAGTCCCCAAAACAAAGCCCATATGATCTAGTAACTCTGTTAACTGGTTACTTTAGGATGAGAAACCAAACTACATGAGAATGACGTATTAAGAATGAAGGAGTGAGAACAGGAGGATAATCTGTGAACTCCATTCTCCTGTTATGGTAACAATATATAATATTAATAATAATAATAATGAAAATAATAGTTTAGAATAGAATAGAAATCCTTAATTGTCCCTCATTGTGGAAATTCAGGTGCACAGCTGCAAAGTTACAGGCAAATCAAAACATAAAGATTCACATAAATATAAATAAAAATCAGAATAACTACCTGACTGTAAAGTCATTTAGAGCCTAAACAATAATAACAGCATAATAAAATACTGCTCAATCATTAAAATGCCATACAGATCCTGATTGACAGAAATGTGAAACTGAACAGGATTCCTGAGTGAAACTAGACCAGCAGCATCCTGAGTCTTTAGAGTCAGACTGACTCAGTATTATGGTGGTCTGAGTGAAACTAGACCAGCAGCATCCTGGGTCTTTAGAGCCAGACTGACTCAGTGTTATGGTGGTCTGATGTCGCTCTAGGAGTTGTGTTTATTACCTCTTGTTGTGTCTTTTAAACTGCTGACAGTTTTTTTCATTGACTTTTAGGCGAATCATTTAAGATATTTTTGCCTGTTGTTCTTATCTTTGAATTGTTCTGTTTTATTATTGTATTTACTGTCTGTATTTGACTTTGTTCAGCGCTTTGGACTGCTTTGATTGGTGGTGGGAAGTTGCTATATTAATCAATAAATAAATAAATGATAATTGTTTTTAAAGGACTAAGTGGGAAAAAATGACCATATTTTGATCTAGTGTCTCATAGAGGTCACTATAATAACCACTATATTAAATAGATACAGATCTGCAGCACGTGAGGACATTGTCCTACGTGAGTCAAAAATGTCCTGCCTGAGATGGTCCCACGTTTGCCAGTTTGGCAGGCGTGGCTCAAAGGTTTTCGCGAACACTGTAACTATCACAGGAACTTCCCTTCTTTATTGTTTTTGTACCATGGGTATTATTATTTGTAGATTCAAAACCATTTTTAAAGCTCTATTTACTTCTACTTCAAACTGGGAGTTTTCATTTTATGAAGGGGCATGCCTGTCAAACACCAGCATAGTAACTATTCTGACTGACTGTAGGAAATAAAGTTTGATTAAAGATAGATCTGTTCAAAGTTGACCATATAAACAACAACAAATAAAGCAACGCAAAACATTCAGGAATGAATCAACACAGAAGTTTAGGGAATGTTCTGTTTATCTGAAATCAAGGAATTGTGAATACGCTTTCTCTCATCTGGCTGGTGGTTATATCACTTTAGATTTCCTTTCTGCAGTGATTAGGGCTTTCAGATAAAACAGTTCTAAGGACTTTTTGAGTGTTATGGGGGCTGTGGAGGTGGTTGAAGGACAACATTTCCTCATGAGTTTTTTTCTGGTTGCATTTTCTCATTTGCAGATGCATTATGTTAGACCCACACACAGTGCACACAGACCTCTGTTCCATTATATCTGAGCTTTCTGTTTCCAGCATTGTTAACATGGTGTCTGGGTGAAAAGTCCTTTTAAATTACAGCTATCTCAAACTTTGGCGTCAGGATGATTTCACCACACTTGTCCCAACGCGTCTGGGTCGCATTTTGTTCCTTAGCAGTATTTCACAGCCTGTCCCGTCAAACACTACACTTTAAAACCTGACTTGTGTGTTTGTGTCGAGTTGCCATCTTTCTCTTTAAGAAGTTGACCTGTTTTGTTTAGTCACTTTAAGTATGTTAAGTATGATAGAGGTGGAGGATGACGCCATGAAGATGTTTGAGCAGTCTACCGGCATCCAGAGGGAGTGTTCCAGCCAGGCCAAATGGCTCATCAGTTCTTACTTAAACAAGCTGATCTCAAACAAAACGAATAAAACATCTCTCAGTCCAGACACTGCTTTTGTTTTGTTTTGTTTTGTTTTGTTTGTTGCTTTTTATGAAGCAATATGTTGTCAAAGTCTGGTGAGAACAGCCAGGCTCAATAAAGTGAGAAAGGTCATTAGTTGGATAATGAAACCAGAATTTTTATTATACATTTACTATGAATTCAGTTATTTTTTGTTGTTATTTTTATCATTTTGGTGTTTTATGATTTTAACCACATTTTCCCTTTAAATGTATGTTATATTGTGAGTTAATACACAATTCACTTGAAAAATGTAAAAAATGTATGAATATTGATTAATCATTTTAATAAAAAGATACAGTCAATTCTTTATTAAGATGCCTAAAATCTGCCAGTAAAGTGTAAAATACCTTGATTTTAAAAATGAAGTATCTCACAAAAGTATTTCATATAAGTGTGAAGAAATAATTTCCCCCTCTTTTGTAAAATTAAAGTAAAATCACTTTAATTACGTATTACATAAAATAGAGTGTAAAACTATTGTTTTATATTATAATTCTTTTCTGTCTGACTTACTGAGGATGGTGTTTAGGATGCTGAACTTTCTTCTCTGTTGTTTTGTTGATAGAGACTTTTATTTTTTACTTGGCTCTAAGTTTGACTGGGAAGGAAATTCGTTTGTGGTAACGTTATTGTTCTTTTATATAGCAGAACATCTCATTCTGTTCATCCAGCTACAAAGACTTTAATAAACTCATATTTTCTGCTGATGTGTTTTCATGTGGAAGAGTTAGCTGTAGGAGAGGTTAACTCAAGTTCATGTCCTCAGTGTTACAGTGGGACTTACAGAATGTTTAGATCTTATTTTCTTTTGGTTTCGGTCAGTTACACACACACAAAGTTGCTCTCCCAAATCATAGACATTGATTAGATGTTGTTCCACTTTAAGTTCTGTGCTTGGTGTTAAATGCTTAATCGCTGGATGCCTGCAGCGGGCCTCTTCTCCTCAGTTCACCATAACTCACCTATCAATAAAAATCTTAATAATATCATAATGTCAGGCTTCTAAAAATATGTCTAATTCTATGCACGTAACATGTGGTTGGGCCTCCATTTGCATTAACTTTCATTTTCCAGCAGGACTTGTCACCTGCCCACTCTACCAAAGGTACCAAAAGCTGCTTCAGTGATCACATGGTATTACTGAGCTCTGATTGGCCAGCAGATTGGCCTGACCTGAACCCCATAGATAATCTATTGGGCAGACCCTCCAGGAAGTTGCGATGTTGCGATCGCAACTATTAACGCAAATTCAACCATTTGCCATTTGCAATTTTCACCAATCATCGCAACTTTTCCGCAAATTTGACCAATCATTTTTGTTTTTGTCGGATTTCGTCATCTTCTTTGACCAATCAGAGCCACTCGGATAAGTTTTGACCAATCCCGTTGCCTCCAGCTGTGTTTACTTCCGGTTTTTGAGCTCAGAGCCGCTAAACTCCGGTCGGTTTCCATCAGATATTACGGCTAAAATATGAGCAAATCAATTTCCTAAAGTATTACACAAGAGTGGTGGAAAGCTGTTCTGAACCAAACACTACGTCGTGGTGGATTATACATGAAAATCGACAATTGACAACAACTTTTTGACTGCAAAACATGGAGGAGATTAGCTGAAAAGAGGAGCAGAGACGGGCTGGGGTCTGATACGAGTGATAAGAGACGAAGTGAGTTCTGTTTAATGTCCGTATTTGGACAATGTGAGAAAATATATTTAAAAAGAACTTATGTGTCCTAAACTGTGTGCTGAGTCGGCGGATTTGCTATTCTGTGAAAAATATTTTAAATAAATCGGACCGTCAGCGTTAACGTGAATTCCTTTGAACGTTGTTTATTTTTTTAAAACGCGATTAACCACGTGACGTTTGTATTCAGTGAACACGAAGAACCGCTTGTCTTTTCTAAACTCGTTCTGCTGAACCAGTGAACCTTTGAGGTGAATCTCTGAAAGTGAAAGTAAAGCCGCTCACGCTGTAACCTCTGAGTGACGCTGAAACGGGCTGTCAGCTGTTCTGTCATGGAGATTACATCATATTGTAGTCTTTATTTTATGATTAAACAGCGCATACAGTGTGTGTGTGTGTAAAGAGGTTAACTGTGTGTGCATATAAACCAAATAAAACCTTAAACAAAATAAAAAAATGATTGAAAAAAATCGCAACTTTGACCGCAACTTTTAGAAAAATGTGCCGTGAAATCAGTCATTTTAGATCGCAACAATCACAAAAAATCCCCGCAACTTCCTGGAGGGACTGATTGGGGATTGTCCAGAAGAAGATGAGAGACACCAGACCCAATGACCTGAAGGCTGCTATCAGAGCTGCCTGGACTTCATTACACCTCAGCAGCTCCACAGGCTGATCTCCTCCATGCCACGAAGCATTGATGCAGTAATTCATGCAAAAGGAGGCTACAACCAAGTATTGAGTGCATAGAAATGAGCAGACTTTGCAGAAGCCTGAGATTTCTGTTTAAAATATAATTTTTCTAATCATCTTATTTAATATTTGAATTTTTTTTAGACCCTAAATTTTCTGTTTTCATTATCTGTAAGCCATTATCTTCAAAATGACATGAAGTAAAGGATTGGAATATTTCACTCTGTGTAATGAAGCTATATAATTTATGAGTTTCACTTTCTGAAATGACTAAATGATTGACTAAAATTATCTTTTCCTCTCAAGTTGTTTAGGCAGCTCCAGTATTTGCTGATCACATGTTGTTGACATGTATTTCGTTTTTTCCTGTGTGGGAAAAATACATCTGAATTCACGTGTAGTGTACCATGTTATCACTACTTTCATTTGTCTGGTGTGATATCAAGCTTCAGTAATCTCATCTGGGGTCTAGTGTTTAAATGTTTTTGCTGTGTTTTGAGAACTTTGTGGCATTTTATTTCAAGAGGCAGTCTTTCATTGGATCAATTTATGATTGAAGGGGGAAGTGCTAATCCTGTTTTCACTGAGTTTATACAAAAGACATGCCTTTAGCTTTAACTCATTCATAAAACTGACGGGGAAAAAAAAGTTCAAAGCCACTTTCCATCTGTGGGAAAGTTCTTTAGCTGTGGTGGAGGGGGGCTTTATTCTCCCGGTGTTTGAAACACCCAAAAAAATCTGGGAATTGGGAATCTGGTTGGGGTGTTTTGTGGTGTTCATAACTCATAAGCTTCTTCTGAAATAAAACCATGTCTGTGCATGCTGTGAAGCAAACACGTTGTTTCACTTTATCTCGTTGACACAAACACACACACATGTTCTCGCACTGAACAGCATGGGGGACGTTTTTTCCGGTGCTTTGTATGGTCTGAGGAGATGAAAGCACATAATTAAAGTAGGTCTTGAGTTTACTGGAAGGAATTTTTGCCATCTGTTAACCCTTGGTTAAAAGGATTACACATTAAACAGAGTGTTTTCAAGGTTGTTGCTCAATCTGCCACATACCTGATGTGTCACTGTTTGTACAATAATATTTGTAGTTGTTGGGTCTCTCTGCACATTATCTTGATGGGAAAATGGACTTAATTTATCTACATTAGTATATAAAATAAATTTGTTTTCCCCCTTTACAAACGGCTCATGTTAATCCTAATCAACATAAAGATTTTCATGTTTCTGCTTCCAGGATTTGAATATTTATGACTTTGGTGACTTCTAGTGGTAGAGAGTGAAAAGACTTTACAGACAACAGTGCACAATTTTATTTCCACCAAAAAAGGGATGAGGAATGGATAAGGCCTGGCAAAGGTGGTCTGATGTTTCCAGAGTTCCTAATGCTTAGCCTAATAGTTAAAAGAAACCAAAAAACAACTTTATTCTGCTTCTGGATTTGAGACAGAAGGAGAATTAAATATTCATAAACATAATTTACAAGATTTAAAACGTTAACTTGAATTTGAATTGGTTAACTAGTAGGGATGCAGGTTTATCCAAATTTTGTTTAACTGGCTATTGAAGCTCTAAACGGTTAATAACCGGTTAACCGTAAACTCATGCCACCACCTCCAGAATCATCATTTGTGTCTGTGTGTGCGTGTGCATTTTTAAAAACTTTAAAAAAATGTAGCCAAACGGTCATGTGTGAAAGGTGTTTGAGTAACCCATGAAAAAAAACTCCTTATTTTGCATTTATTGTAATTCTTTACAATTAAAAAGGCAGGACATTTCCTTTTTAAGCTTAATTCATTTTTGGAGTGCTGTGCTGATCAAGACATGTAATATATAACCACTAAATATGTATATATTTGAAGCTGAGGATCTTTATTTTGCGTCATACCCTCTGTTTCCAGATTTTATGTGTCAGCTCGGAAACAAAGCCATCTCAGGGAGGAAATTTTGTTCTGTGTCTGATTTCCGGTGGTGCGTGTCTACATGTTGTAGCATCTTCCTGTCACATGAGAGCAGTTTTAAAACATTGTGACTCAGTTTACAAAAGTGGGTGTGCTGTAGGCCTTTAATTCTGTAGTTTTGTGTCCTGCAACATTATACCCAAAATAACAATTGCATCACATTGATTATTGACTCTGAAGTTAATTCCAAGTCTGTGTGGATAAATTGAACCTGTGTAGTTATGGTTGTATTTGAACATTTTCCTTTCCTTATGATGACTTCTTTTGCCATTCCTTCTGGGTAGCAGTGTTTTCTTTGTAGCAACACATACACTTTAGGAGTGGAGCTACAGCCACAACAGCAACCTTTATGATGGCATCACAATTAACTCACTCCATTACCAGTGTGCAAGTGTTTTCTGTTAATAATATTAGGGGTGTCAGATTAGCGCGTTAATTATGATGAATAAATTACAACCATAATTAATGCATTGTGTTTTTTAATTGCGTTAATCGCATTTTTATTCGTTTGACCGTTTCTGCATGCGGTCTGCCACTATAGTGATGTGTGTGTGCTGATCTGTGCTCGTGACGGTGTTTGTGTGTCACTGAGCAGCTTTGTGAGTCTGAGCCCTGCATTTTCAGAAAGTGATTGGTGGTAGACACACACACACACACACACCATAGTGTTTGCAGCACCTTCAGCTCTAGCGAGTGCGCCCCGCAACCCACGTGGATCTGCTCAGTGTAAAAGTAGCTCGTGAGATGAAAAAGGTTGGGTACCTATTAACTAATCGATATAACCGTTGTTTTCACCGATGAGAGACACACTGGAAAGATACATCGCGTATTTAGCCATCAGTTGTGTCTTATTCACACTGAAGCTACCGGTGCAGTCGAATCCTACACGTCATGATCGAACCACCGGAATCTCTCCATCCCTACTTCAGAGGGGGAACAGAGGAAGTAAACACATTTAACCCTGATAAAGTTGAAACTGGACAGCCTTACGGTAAAACCGTTTTATTGTACACCAGGCGGACCACATTATAGAAGAACGAGCAGAAGCAACTTACTGGTTATTAAAGACGGTCTGCAATTTACATAAGTGATGAATTAAAAAATCTTACACTTCCCCTCTGTATAATACAAGAGTGCACCTGCTGATCAGGTCTTAGTTTAGAAATGTGCTACTTCACCTGTATGGACCTGATTAAGCAGATATATTAGTGGACTTATTTCTAACAAAAACATAACTTTCAGACATGGCATGTTTATTCTGTAACATTGAGTCTTTTTGTTGGACTATCTGTGTATTGTTTTTATTGGTAAAACACTTTACGCCATGATATAGTGATAATAAAATTATAATAAGTGTGTGTTACATCTGTAGTCTTAGATACTGTTCAAACCTAGCGTGTTGTTACTGGTCATTCAGCTTTGTTCTGCTGTAGACAAGACAGAAAATGGACAATTGTGTGTTAAACTTATGTCCTTAAATTAATAAGTTTCCCAGTGCAGCTGCTGTTGGTATTTGTGCTTTATCATTCATTATTTTGTGTGCTTTATCCACTTTGTGATGAAATGTTTAGTTGTTGTTTCTTCTTGGCTCCAAATGACTTCAGCCCAATCAGCATTCAACCTGCTTGTTTTGGTTTATACAAGAATTGCATTAGTCAGCCTTTACCTCACATTTGTTGCATACCACATGCTGACACGTGGAAAACAATTACATATCAGAACATGCCATGGTGATGTTTGGTGTCAAACGTTATGTAAATGTCATGTTAAATAAGACAAAAAGCAGAAATTTTTGATGAAGGAATGAAAATCAGCCAGTTCCTTCAGAGAGATAAATCCCAGACAGTCAGACTTGTTTGACCTAGTGTCAGTGCTTGGGGCTTAGGGAAGCCCAGTGATTATAAAATCCTGCTGATGTCTGTCTAATCTCTGCTATGATTAGCTCCATACCTTCATGTAAAGATCAGCATCCACTGTCTTAATTTATACTGACTAATCTGGAGATGGAGTTGGAAGACTTACTGCCACGTGTCAGCTTGTGGTCGAGTCCATGAAAATAACTTGAATTGTAAAGATGAAGCAATGTTATAACTAAAATGTATTCACATATTGCAGTTAGAGATTTTTTCAAGTCAGAACAATTAGTTTGCTTTTAAACATGATCATGATCAAACTATCTTAGATTGCACACAGACAACATGAACCTATTTGTCACACTTAAACTGGTTTGCTTGATTGTTAAATATGTAAATAGTTGCAAAATAAATAGAAAAGTAAAACAAAGCTAAGTTAGCTTTATGTTGATAACAGCAGAAATCAGTGCTCATGTGTTCAGCTGCTAGAATGGAGCTAGGTATCTGAAAATCTGCAGGCTGCTGGCTTAACTTGTGAGACAACAGTTTGGAACTGCCTCTGCAGGTGTATAAAGTCTACCCTTCATTTTGATCTGCGCCTTAAAGACAGGAAGGCTGTGCACAGCAAAAGCACATCAATCCAGTGCTGACTTTGTTTTGTGAAAGACGCAGGAGAAATCTTGAATCATCGCCTTATTGCTGTGGAGGAGTTTGAGTGCCCTAAGGATCTTGGGAACTATGTTGTCTGTTGTCTACTTGTTACCCCTTGTGGGGTCTGTCATATCAAATTGGTCCTAGGTGAAGGGTGAGACAAATAGCAGTTCAGAAGGCCTTTCATGAGGGAAACATCAATATACCAAAGTACCGGCCCGGAGGGTTGTCAGATTCCTGCCTTGGAGTCAGGCCTGTGAGCAAGTGCCTGGTGGCCAAGCTTTCCCCCCCATGGGACCTGGCCAGGCCCAACCCAAACCGGTTACATGGGTTTACCCACCTGTGGACCCAGTCAAGAGTTGAATCTCAGGTTGAAGACGAAATGTAGCTTTCGTCCCGGCTGTGGAACCATGGATTAGCTCTTTACCCTTGCTAGGATGATGAAAAGGGGCATAGGAGTTTGCGCAACAAATCCACATGCTTTGTGGATTTGGAGAAGGCTTATGAAAACTTTATTATGTTCCCAGGGGCATCTTGTGGGGGGTGCTCCAGGAGTATAGGGTGGATAGTCTTCTGTTGAAGGCCATTCAGTCCCTGCATCAGAAGAGCTCAAGTCTGGTCCATACAGCCAGCAAGTCAGTAAGTTGGGCCTTTTCCTAGTGAGAGCTAGACTCCACCAAGGCTGTACATTGTCACCAGTTTTATTTGTAACCTTTACATATGAGCAGAATTTCTAGGTGCAACCATGGTGTGAATGGTGTCAATTTTGGTGGCAGGGGATCTCATCTTTGCTTTTTGCAGATGATGTGGTCATCCTAGCTTCACTGAGCTGTGACCTTCAGCTTTTGCTGGGGAGGTTCACAGCCAAGTGAAGTGAGGATCAGCACCTCCAAATCTGAGACAGTGGTTCTCAATATCAAAAGGGTGACTTGCCAATTCCAGGTCAGAGGAGACATCATTCCGTCAAGTGAAGGAGTTAAAATATCTTGTGGTCTTGTTCATGAGTGATAAAAGGAGGGAGTGGGACATTGACAGGTGAATCTGGGCAGCGTCTGAAGTAACCGCTGAACCGGTCTGTTCTTGTGAAAATGAAGCTGAGCCAGAAAGTAAGGCTCTCAATTTCTTCAGCTGTGGTCATAAACTTTGGGTATTGACCAAAAGAACAAGATTGTGAATACAAGTGGCCAAAATGAGTTTTCTCCACAGGTAAAGGAGACACTGGAGGAATTATCTCAAGGCTGGCCTGGGAATGCCGTGGGGTGCCACCAGAGGAGATGGTGGAAGTGGCTGAGGAGAGGTCGGCCTGGGCTTCTTGGAAACCTGTAGCTGTAGTTTGCTGTGTTTTGTATTTTGAGCTATCCTGACAGAATAGATTAATTTGGTAAAAACCTGCTTCAAGGGTTACTGAATGTCTTTGAAGTGTGTTAAATCCTAACAGATAACCATATAGAGGAAACTGTAGGAGTGAAGTTGATTGTGTACATTCTGTAAAATCACCTGAGAGGAAACATCTATAAAGACGGAATTAAAGGAGGGTGTGTTCTCTAATGCTTCCGTATTTTGACCAAAGGTTATCAAAAATATCTCATTAGGATGTTTGTCATTAAGACCTGAGCAAATGATGTTTAAAAAAAAAGACATGTTTTTAATTTAACAGTATGACTAGTATATGTGCAATAGATATACACCACATACTGTTTAGCTGTGAAGCACAATCATGTTCAACTAGTCTGAGACCCTGTACCCCGACACAGGAGCTGGAAGTTGTCAGGATTGGTAATTATAGGTGCTGCTTTGTGAGCTAAGCACATCCATGACTGCTTTTAGTCAACAGTCACACCCATCCCTGGAATTCCTGGAAGAAAACATTACTGGTTTGGCTGTGCTGAAGGGCCTTCTGTAATTATGTGGCCTTTAATTGTGCACTTTTAACACCATCCGATTGGGATGAGCTGTGACCCACTAGATTCAAAACTGGTTGCATTTGGCATATTTTGTTACAAAGACTTTCCCCCACCATTTTGCTTAATGGTGATCACAGGAGATTTTCAGAAGAAAAGTTAAGAAAGTGATCTTTGGGTAAAGTCCCATGTTCAGCTGTTGTGTGTGGTTAGAACAAAATGGCAACATGAAGAATCACCTTAAAGTGAAAATGTCTTAAGAGTGACCTAAACAAATAGTTTCCCCCTGAGCTTGTGGTTTCAATCCATTGCACCGCCGATCATATTATTGCCTGTTTGGCTTCAGTCACCTGATGTATCAGAATAGTGTTGCCTTCAGATTCTCTGCTTATCAGAAGAAGCACCAAACATTCAGACCTTGAATTCTGGCCATTAAGATTCTTAGCCTCATTCATCTTTTCCATCAAATTCCAGAGATTTTTCTGTCCTCCCTTGCAAAGCAAATACACAAAGACAACACAAAGACAAAGGAATGCAGACAACACAAATACAGTCTCTGTGGGTGGTGCGGTCAACAAAACAAAGATTTACACATTGTTGTTTTAAAATCTCTCTGTTAAGAGCTTTATTTTAGAAACTTAGAAATGTAGATTACTTTCACTATTAGTCATTTAAATGACAGAAAACTCAATTTCCATTGAGACCATTAACATTGAAATGTTTAAATTAAAATTCTGATGATCATCAGTATCACATGGAAGAATAATGATAACTACAAAACACAAATGTTTTCATTTGCTTTGCTAAATTTGAGATATTTTCAGACAGCATACTCAATTTTTTTAATCAATGACATGTATAGAACACATTTGTTTTAGTTATTTTGCATACTTTAAGATAGCGTTCTGAAGGCATTCAGTTTTCAGTCTCTTCACAATGTGTCTGAACCTGTTTTCTTTTCTCTTACACACAGAATAGATTCATGAGCGGATGGCATGTTGGGCATGCGCTATCTGTGGATAAGTTAAGTCAAGCAGTCTTGTCGTTTGACTTGGACACGGCTCTGAGAGGAGACAGATGCGTATTGTTTCCTTTGGGGTTTTTTCACAGCTTCTTTGGAACTGTAGTCATTGTGATATCCGTCCTCATCTTAAGTCAACACAAAGCTGTAGGTATCAAGAAACGGCTAATGTGATAGCTCTCTGGTAAACCCCATCCATCTTGTTATTGTGTGGCTCCTGCTGAGCCTTTGGGGATCCAAAGCATTTGATTAGGTTTGTCTTTTCCAGGTCAGTCAACAGAGAGATGCCAGAGATTCTTTTTGTCTGTAGTTGTCCTGTAGTGTCAGCTGATCTGACATGTGTTTGGTCCCAGCAGTGCCCATAAGGTTCACCACTGGCTCTGTTTGGACTAGCTTAAACAGAATCTTATTTTGGTTTGCATGTTTTGACTAATAGCACAGATGAGAGGATTAGGAATTGGTTTTCCAGTCTGTGTTTAAGGGCTAATAAAGTCTTCTGTGTCAAGGTAAGCAAATAGCAAATAACAAGGTTGTTTAAATACCAACCATTTATAAATTCCCTGTGTTTATTTCTTAAAATAACAACAAAGCACAAAATTGGGCTGAGAATGTTATTTACATTAAATCTTAGGTTATTTACACTGAAGACCTTGTTGGTCTGAGGTCTATTACGTCACTGATCATCCCAAAACTAGGGACCACATAAATCAGGGCAGCCAATGGGCATTATACAATACTGATTTATCCTTTTTTTGTTTATTTTTTTAAGCTCACAAAAATATAACGTAATTGCTGAACTTAAAGCCACATTGTGGATGATTTCATCAAGAGAGCAGTTTTTTTAATCTAGCGTCCAAAGGCTCCTCCTCAGAACATCTCGACACGCGCGTCCGGTTGCGTGTGCGCGCGTGCACACAGCGCATATACGTTGCGGGCATAAACTGTACAGCTCAATGTGTAGGGTTTAATCACTCACAGTTCACAAATCTTATTCCAACACTACGAGGGTCTGATGAGCCCTCTCTGTCCCTGCTGCTTCTGACATTAGCTCTGTTAGCAGAGAGCTGCTGCTGGACTCTGAAGCTGAACTTGACTTGGCCCTGGATGAACTTTCTGACCAAAATAAACGCGTAATCCTGTCAAGCCTTGCCATTCTGTGAGGTGAAAGGTTTAAAAATAAAAATAAATCCATCTTTAGCTGGCAAATGGGTAGGTTTTTAGTAGAAATGAGCTGTGAGGCTGAGACGGCAAACAGAGAAACGCACCTGTACCAGAGCGCCCCCTACTGATACAGGTTTGGTCGATGCGCGTGCATGTTGAGAGAATGCAGACATTTGAATTTCATTGGCTGAAAAATGTCGGCGGCAAGAAATAATGGAAAGGGGTCTCTAGGAGGAAGGAGGGTCTTCATCAGAATGACAGATGTTGTGGAACTCAACCCATAGATCATAGTTTAGACCTGAAATATCATTTAAAACATTTAGAAAACTTTGATACAGAGAAAAATGCTCCTCCTAGCTGCTTTAAATAAACATTTGCGTGAACTTGGATGCCAAGTAATTTGAGTATGGTCACTTTAAAGAACTATATCGTGGGCAGCAAGGAGCTGGAGTGCTGCATGCTCCATTTCTTCTTGGCTTATCGACCAAGTATGCACAGACTAGACCAATAACCGATTAGTTAAAGGGTGGACAGTATCGGCCAATTAATTGGTGGTCTACCTCTCTACACAGAACCAAACATTTCATTCCACCTTGGTTGTTTTCTTAAGCCAGCTTGAAAGTGTTCTGTATAGGAGCTTCTGACTGCTGCTGTCTACTGCAAGATAATAACTGATTGCTGGTGACTATTTTTCAGAACTCAGCTAAACTACAAACTATCTTAAAAACAGTGTAGAACATATGATGAAGTCTCATGCTCCCTGCTTTTGCCTTTGAAAAAGGAGGAATATTTAAAAATGTATTAACCAGTGAAACCTATGGAGGTAAATTTAAAAAATAAAGACTGTAAGAAAATTAGTGCTGCAGTTCATTTTAAAATTCTTGCCACGGATGAAGCAGATCAACATTTATTTTCATCTGTTGTGAGTTGTTTAGGGACTGGCTTTATTTTGCTGTGAATATTTGCTGTGTATTTCCTTTTGTTTTTCTTATGAATATTTGCAGCATGCTGGTTGATGTGTTTATTTTGTGTTTGCAAAGCGTGTCTTGTCAAGTTGATCAAAGACTTTCCTGATTTTCATGTATTTGATATGCTTTTCTTGTTGCAGTGCATGAGTCTCCCACCTACCATTCATATATTTATAAAAACCTCTGTGTCTTCTCTAGTTTCAGAGATTTCAGTTCATCTATATATTCACGTATAAAAAACATGTTTAGCTTATTGTCAGTGGAAGGAATACTGACCTGTTGCTGTTCTCCTTTTGAACATACTGTAACTACCATCACCAAGCTCAAATTTCTAGGAGGATATCTCTTTACACTGCTTGTGGGGACAAAGAAGAAATCCAGGATTAGTTATTATATTCCTATCCTTAAGCAAACTTCTGCTCTTGATCTTATTTTGTATCTGTTGTGTAATTAATTAAAGATGACTCCTTGGCCATCGGTTAAGCTGATAATATGCATGAATCATTTACTTAGTCTAATGTTTTGTTCAAGAAAAGACCCAAAGTTTTTCTTTCTTCCATTCAGATGCTTTGCAAGTATGAAGATAATAGAAAACATTGATAGAGTAATAGTGAAACATTGTGAAAATGCTGTTTAAAGTTGCACAATGAAATTGTATAACCAAAATGATTCTGGGAAGCCTTCTGTAAGTTTGGCTCATTGTGTGTTTAATTTAAGAAATATAGCTATTTGGATTGTTCACGGATTTTGGCGACCCAAACGCAAACACTCATCAGATTGATGGTGTGCTCACTCTCTCTATTGTTGTCTTTATTGTTCAAAGCACTTTGTGTGTATCCTATTTGTCAGACTGGGCCTGACTGGCAGTTTGTTTCATGGATTTAACCAGATGAGTTTGTTGTGATGTTTATTATCTGAAGGTATACTCTAGCTTCGAACAGGACGTTTGAGAGCAGCTGTGTAATACTGAATACTAATATTGAATGCAATATGATTATTTGACTTATAAAGAGTTTTTTGAGTGACTAAACCTGTCAGAGAACCTTCACACTGACACAAAACAGACCATGCTTTATCTAATTCCACAAACACAGAAAAGGTTTTGTTTTTCATGCATTACCAAACTTTTCTTCGGTGCTGGTGAACTTTATTGCTAATTCTAAGTACTGGGATGACTATTGAGTTTGTGGTGTTGATGTATTAATGTGTTAATGTAATCAAACTAAACTTGATGGATTTATACAAAGACCTGCTGTCACCAACCCCTTAAAATAGGCAAAAAACAAAATCAGCATAGAAACGTGTCTTTCTGGTCTTTCATCAGCTGCCAGCAGTTCTTTAGAGCTTCTGTTGTGCAGATTATGGGTTGCAAAGTTTGTTTTTTTCCATGCTTAAATTGCAAGCTAAACTACTTAGCCTGTGTATCTTAAAAGATTTGATTTAGGAGGAAAAATTGAGAAGTAACAGTTTATGTTCAACGAATCAATAGACAATCAGAGAACACAGAAGACACATCACTTTTTCAGGTTTAGTGTACTTAAAATGTATTGATTGAGATATGCAACACTAATGTTGCACTGATTTTTGTTTTGTGGGCTGATACAGATTTCTGAATCTGTTGCAGCTCTGACCTGTGATGCTGATGTCCCAATAAATGATAATTAGTAGACAGCATTTTATTTTTCTAATTGCTGATTCTGATTAAATGAAAATGATTGTTGTGTTGCATCTTTCAGTAATATATTAACAGAAGTTCAGTTTGTTTATATTTGCCAATAATAATGATGGATTAAATAGTTTGGAGATTCAGCAAACACGGCCAATCAATACAGTTTATAATTTCACTGGATATTCTTAAGTTATTGCTTTCAAACTGTTTTATACAAAAAGCTATGTAAAAAAAAAAGTGTGTATATACTGTATGTATATCAGGCATATGGACTCACATTTGACTCACCTCAGTAAAAACTGTTATGAAGGTGAATTAATGGTTGACTTAGTGAGTACTCAGGTGCTGTGGCTGACAAACAAATCTACTAGTTAAAATTAGCTCCCTCCCTGCCACTGCGCTCAACAGTTGGTATGGTGTGCTGATCTGCTGTGTTTGGCTTTCTGAAGCTTTACCTTATGAACCCTCTACTTTTGGTCTTGTTTTTCCAAAAGACCATATCTCAAAGATGTATGTTTTTACAATGGAAAAAATGAATAAAAAAGGCATCTGTTCTTTGAGTGCAACTGGAAAAAGTTATGTTTGTCGTTATAAAGTTACTCTGCATTCACCAACTGTGGCTCCTGTTGGTTTGATGCAACCAGAACATTTCCTTTTTATCTAAGATGCTGTGATTGAGGCAGTAAGCACGGGGAACGTTTTTTCTTTGCAGGAAAAACAAACTGTAAGCCTTATGTGGAGGTTCTGAAAGGAACAGCAATGTTTACCTGACACAAAGAAGTTAAAAGCTTCAATTTTACCTATCAGCAAAACAGCTGACCCACATTCAGTCTCTTTGTGTAAAACTGACTTATAGTCAGTGGGCTGCGTCTTTTGAAGCCAAAAGACGCAGCCCACATAAAAATAATAAATAATGCTGTTTTTAAATTTTGCACACAAACTCCTCCCAGCTGCAAGCAATGCTTTTTTCCCCCCACACATTGATGTTCGAGTCCTTTGCTGCCACCTATACATCTCCACAAGCAGCGGTTTAAAGCCAAAGTAATCCCAAATAGGCAACTTTGTGTTTTTGGCAACTAGTTCCTCCGTTTTTGGACTTTTGAGTTTTAATTTGACAATCCAAAAAAGGGTTTTAAATAAAGGCAACTGGACTTATTTGGTTCTTTGAAGACGTTGTAAATGACAAATCAGTCTGTTTACATTGCTCCACCTCAAAATATCACCTGTGCAAATAAATTGTCATTTTTAGGACTGACGATTAACGGTTGGGAAAAATGTTACATATCATCCAACTCTATTCCACTATGCAAGCATGCTTTTATTTTGTCATGCCTTCTGAATTCTCCTGTATCAGCTCTTCTCTTCTTTTATAGCCACACCGTCTGTCCATGTTTTTGTTCGTGAGACTGGTCTATCTAATAGAAAATTCCATTTGATAAATTGGTTTCTACATGGTTTCAAGTCAGAATGTTACAGAAATATTTATTTGATTCTCATTCAAAATAAGCCTAAACATTCATGTTTTTTGTAGTTTTTATTTATTGCAATACAGTAAAGCTAATTTTCCTCTCATTATTTCTGCTTTGCATACATTTTAATCGCCACTAAATGGTACGACTCTGCCATCTGCTGATGTTAATCTGTCCTACGCTTTTTAAAAAAAGATTTGAATTGTGGATATTTAAGCTTTATATAATCACAAAATCTGCTATAAAAACTTAAGTAAATATTTCTGAAGATTATTATTCCAAGTACTGGTATACAACTACATATTATGCAATACATAATTATAAAAAAAACGTTGATAAAGGAACACAGATCATAGTATACAGTCTAGTGCACCATGCAGAGAGAAGCTTTCTGTATCTTTAGAGCATTACTTGATGCTCTTATTTGATGAACCACACTGCAGTGTTCCTGCTGTGTTTTCTACTCAAGAGGAGTAATCTTGTTAAATAATCATGATTATGACATTTTCCCTAATCAAGCAGCCCTAATATTGACCAAATTGTCTGTTACTGCCTCGCTTGGTGGCTCAGAAGTGTAGCAGCAGTGGGTTGACTTCAAACCCCCTTCCTGCCTCAGTCCTTTCAGATATTACACCAAAACAGCACGAAGGCGTCTCAGGCCCAGCTTGAAGTGTTTTGTGAAAGGGGGTAATGTAGCGCTGGCCCTTTGTGTTGTCCTTACAAGCAAATCTTTGATCTGGACTTGAGTTTGTGTTGTGCAGCCCTCAGAATGAAAAATGTAAACATGGCAATAAGAAATACTTAATCGTCACGCATAAGTCAGTTTCAAAAAATAATTTTATTGTCAAAAAGGTTCAAAGTCACTGGCAATCATTCGCCATCTTGGTATTGTTTTAAAACACTTGTTGATTCTTCTAAACGGCAAACTGCATTAACGTTTGCTCTTATAGAAAGTTAAAAACATTCTGTCGTCAGGTTCTTGAATCCCTTTGGACCTAAGACACATTACTAAACATCCTGTAGGTCCTTTAGCTTCTGTTGAATATCTTTTTAAATTAAAACAGAAGGGTGTCATTTTTTCACACAATGTTTATGTACTTTGTTTTAGTTTTACTCATGGTGTTTAAATGAACAGCAGCAGTGCCATTTATTTCCATTTTATTTTGGTTTTCAGAACTGGTTTGGATCAGATCGTTTCTTTTTAAATATCTTGATACTAAAAACATAAACATTGTAAAACAAACCATGTTTCATGTTACATCTGCATTCAGAACTGTTAAAAACAACCATCTGACCTGAGATATGTGAAAGGTGACTTTAAAATAGTGATACAATCTTAAATAACCACATGTTTTACTATTGCATTAGTCGTTTTGACAGTGTGTTGTATAAAGTAAGGAAAAGCAAGTAATGTTCACAAAATGTAGATAAAAAGTTGTTGACTCTGCCAACGGCCCTCTATATGAAGGAAAGCCCTTACCCAGCAGTCGGACTGCTGAGTGTGTAAGTTTGAATGTGTTGGGCCTGTAGAATCTTTACCTGATTGTTGTTTTGAGGAGCTAAAATCAAAGAAAAAGATTTTTATCAATGTTTTTTGAATCTGCTGTGTCGCCATTAGTTATGACATCTGTTTTTATTTGTTAGTGTGTTGTAGAGTTGTATAGGTTGCTAAAGTCTGGATCTTTATCACAGCGACTGTATGTCTCTGTGGGACACACCTTGTTGCTATTGCACCTAAAATGGGTGTTGAAAACAGAGATTAATAATGCCATGGAATTTTAATCCTTACCTCGTCAGTTGATAAAGCAGGAGCAAAATATTTTTAAATATTTTCTTGGTAACCTGCAGATTTTTTTTTACAGTTGTGAATCTCTTGCTAGTTATTACAGTGCAAATGATTTACGTGTGTATTTTCATGTCATAATATTAATCCACAGTTTTACCTGTGTGTGACTCTTTTAGATGTGTCTGTTTCAAAAGATCAGCTTTGAAGCAAAACCTCAGGCATTTTCCTGCCATTTGGCTGGTGAGTGTTGTGAATTTCCCAGCCAGCATCCTGCTGGGCTGGTATTGCTGTTTCCCTAGAAGCCCCGCATTGGTGTTTCGACTCACAACTGTGATCTTTATCTCACAGTTAGAGGGCTTTAGCATGACAGAGTGGAAAAGGATAGCTGTTTGCTTCACTTTACAAGTTACTACCTATAGTAACATGTAAACCTCACTGAATTGTTTCAAACTTTTATTCAATGATAAATGAAACCATGTGCCTTTTGTGTTTTTGTTATATACTTATTTTTTTCTGGATTTCCCCTATATATGTGGAATTTAGGACCATGGTCATAAAAAAGTTTCTGCCTGGAGAGGGTCCATATAAAGCTATACATGAGTTTGTGTCTGTGAATAATTGTAAAAGGTCTACACGTCCAGTACAATGAAATGGAGCAAACAAAGGAAAATCTACTGATTGAAACATCTATATTTAATTTACCTTAAATTCCATTCAAGTCATCACACATCTGGAACAAGACTCAGGTGCTTCTCAGTTTAGTTTCTGAGAGTCAGAAAATGTGAGACAACTTTGTGACAAGTTGGCAACCAAATTACAACTAGAAAAAGTTGTATTTCTTGTACAAAGGCAGTTTAAAGGCTATTTGGTGATAACTGTAGAAGATATGAGCTGTCTTTAGCTAACTTGTCAATATTAGCTGAATTCTTTTCAAGATTTTTAATTTAATAACACTTCCTTGTGAATCTCCGTCTCCACTGTGGCCTGACATGCATCATATAAATCAGGTAACATGACTTTAGTAATGTGTTTTCAGCTGGGCATTTCATATCTCGGTTCAAGTGTAACTCACAAAACTCACGTTTCTCCACCGTGTAGATTGGACCCATATCTTTATGTACTTGGTAACAGCAGCAGTAATCTTCCATCTGTGGGACCTAGGGCTACATGGTGTGCGATGAGTAAAAGCCTGTTGCAGCATCTGCATCTGGAGTTTACTATGAAGCGCTTACGCCAACACTCGCCGCTGCTTTTGCTCGTTGACTGTCTCTGTAATCTTTGTTGTGGTTTTTGCGTAGGTGATAAAATAAATTTGTGGTGTTGGAGTTCGTTGTTGGGACCGGGAGCAGGCAAACTTTACAAACATCCGTTGTCTGGTCCACGTCGGTCTTTTTATATTTAAACCACATCCATGTGACAGAAGTTGTCCCTGTTTTAGTTACAAGCGCCTCGGTTTGGGTTAGCTGGTTATCCTGTTGACCCTGGTCTAAAACGTGTCCACTACCGGCTTCCACCATGTTTGTTTATGTTTTGCTGCGTGTCGCATGCATGGGCATGCCGCAAAGTGTATTTTGACGTAAATTACTGCCATAAAACTCCTAACCGTGGTGTAAACGATAGAGCTTTATTTTTGATGGTAAATTTCTATTGTCCAGATGAAATGCTTCATCATATCGCACAGTGCTAATTAGAAAACTACATTACCTGCTTGTAAATTTCTATAATTTAGCTTGTGACCATTTATTTTGTTTGTTTCAACCAAACAATGTCCAAAATAATATGCTATGATGCTGCACCAACATAAACTCCATGAAATAAAGAAGATTTGAAATATTGTGTAAGTCAGAGTGGAGTGATGAAATCTCTACGTGGAAGAAGCAATTTTCAAAAAAAAATTTCATAGAACTTAAATTGTGATTTTACAAAAACGGTAAAAGCTATCAAAACGCATCTCTAAGTTGAACTGAGTTGATGTAGTTAACATTTGAAGAGAGCATCGCATTTTTTTTAATTTTAGAAGGATTCTACTACTCTTCTGATTTGAGGAAGACGTCCAACATGTTTAGGCACACACCAATAATTGGCCCTGGCCTTAACGCACATCAATTTTTTGCTCAGTAGTGTAAAAGTGTTTATTAAAAGTTGACATTGTATTTCTGGTTTGAATCATTGTGACTCTGGTCAAGAAACATGGTATTCTGTGTTTGCTACAGCTAGCAACATTCTAGTATAACGAGTGACTTTTTGTGTTTAACCAGTAAAAAAGCAGAGCTAGTCATTCAGTCAATGGTACCAAGAAACAAAGTGGAGCATAATAATAGTAGGTCCTAACATTTTTGTTATTGGCACCTATTATAACATGTAACACCTGTGAGCTCTTTTCTGTGAACAATAGTTGACAAAAAAGTACCAGATGGATCAGGGAATCTCACATCTGTTAGTCTTCAGGAAGTCTTCAGGAGTCTTCCTTGTGTTATGTAAGAAAGTTGTGAAGACTTGTTTTCCTTCCCTCGTTGCCTTTTAGCTAGAAAATGCAAACGAAAGCAGCACTTTGCAAAGCCAAATCAACAATTACAGCTTGCCAGAAAAAGTTCTAACATTGTACAAATAGAAGCAGTTGAGCATAGTGGGTTTGTGTCATCATTGACACAAAAATGCTCTTTGTGTCAAAGTAAAAAAAAAAAAAAAAATGCAAAGTATAAAAGAATCTGAAGTTCAAAATATGTTTTGAACTTGAAGAATTTTAAAACAAGTATTTTGTGCTTTTTTTTTTAAACCTGAAAGGATGGGGATATTAAAGACATTGGTTCTGTAACCAAATCAAATTCCTCGATTGTGAGACGTCACTATCCTGGTCAATAAAGCTGATTCTGATTAAAGCCTATAGATCATATAGATTAGCAGCTAATAAACTGTAGTGGGTGGATGTTGTTGTTGTTAAGAATAGAGTTCAGTTTTGAATGGATTCTCTCCTCTGCTACCTACTGAGCTGTGTCCAGTTGTGCTCCACATGTGGATCCGGCCTTCCTGATCAGTTTATTCATTCTGGTCTTATCTGCTGTGTGAGCTCCCTCCCCCAGCACACCACGCCAAAGAACAGAGCACTGGCCACCACAGTCTGGTAGAAGGAGAACAGAAGGATCTCAGCTGCCTTAAGAAACATAGACAGCTTTATCCCTTCTTGTCCAGCATCTCAGTGTGAGAAGTCCAGTTAAACTTGCTGTATAGCTGTACTCCAGGTACCTGTGGCTGGAGACTATGTTTACATCATCTCCTCAAATAGCCACAGAGCCAGTTTGGACCTCCTTCTGAAGTCCACAACCATCATCTCCTTGGTCTTGGTGGTATTCAGCTGTAGATGGTTGTGGCTGCACCAGTCAACAAAGTTCCTGCTGTAAAACTCCTTAACCGTGGCGTAAATGATAGAGCCAATATTGTATTTGTAATCCATCCATTCATCCACCTTCTGAACAGCTTTATCCTCCAATGAGACTCACAAGGAGTTGGTGCCTATCTCCGGCAGTCATGTGGTGAGATGGACAGGTCGCCAGTCCATCACTGGGCCACATGGAGATGAGACTGGCAACCAGTCACACATCCACATACGCCTAGAGGCAATTTAAGCCTAGTTTAAACTTCTCAGACAGTGAGTTTGTGCTCACACGCACATGTATTGACGGAGACGTTTTTGATTTATACTTCTCCATCAGTGTTGTGAAGCAATTCTTCACCAGGACAGCAGAGGGTGTATAACTTTTCTGCAGTAACATCTCTGGTCGACCAAAGTTTGTTTACTTCAACTCAGTAATGGCGACAGAGAGCAAATTTTTGATTGAGCTGTAACAAATTGATCTCGAGGAACAAACAATGTTGTTAAAAAGCATTAAATGGGAGTGAAGGAAACAGAGGCACCAGTGGTATGTCCATCCACTAAACAAGACAAGGCAGAGGACGAGCGAATATGCAGCTCTTCTTCAAGCTTTGAGGGACATTAATGGATTATATAAGGGTTAGGGTTATAAGGGTTCATATCTGCTTCGGTGAGATTCTACTACTACTACTACTTTGTCAATACCGGCGTCAAGCCAGAAATGATCTTGGGTTGTTGGGACCAATCAGAGACGTGCGCTCTATATCTCGTCCGACAGATAGTTAGAAAAGTTAGCTTGACTCCGTCCGTCCTTGCAAGACTGTTGGACAGCCCTTGTGACGACGCATAATGGCGTTGCGTGTCTCTGTACTGACGCAGACGGAGACGTATAAACTAGCCTTTAGAGTCACCAATTGACCTAACATGCATGTTTTTGATCTGTCTGAGGAAGCTGAAGTACACTGAGAAAACTCACACATGCTAACTCCATGTAGAGAGGCCACATAACTGGGAAGCAAACTCACAACCTCCTTGTTACAAGACAGCAGTGCTACCAACTGAGCCACCGTGCAGCCCTGAATATTGTAATATAAATTTCTAATAAAAACTTCCACAAAAATGCACATTCCTTGTGAATTAGGACCAGCAGTGATAACTTCTAACACAAGAATACTGAATGTATTTATAAAAAGAAAGCATAATCTGTTTCACCAATGTGGCACTGTTACTTTTGATTGGAATTTTTGTTATACATTTGCTTTATATATTAATAAAAAAGTGCATTTCTTATCTAATTTCAGTTTTTGATAAACCAGTTCATTTGTGTGGAATTGTGGAAGTGCTGACATGATCAGAATGAAGTCCAGCAGAGACTGCTTCATGAGCAAACAGACACACAACCTGTTGTGACTGGTAACTTTCCACAGTTTAGATTGAATCAACTCCTGCTCTGGACGTCCAGCAAAGTTTTGCTCAGATTACCACACTTACTGTACACAGATTTGAGATTAAACATTTGAATTTTACTCTGCAGAATTTCAAACGTTTCATTGACTTTACAGCTAGCAGAGTAGAGAAAGTGATTCTAGGTTACCAGCTAGGTTGGATGGATACTAATTATGAACATTTGAAGCATCTATAAAGTTTTGGTGATTTTCTTTTTTCAATAAAAAACAATCAAACCATTTGATCAAATCAAGCTCAAACCTCTTGCTTCTCTTGAGAGTAATTTTGGTCAGTAATGTGTTTTAATAGTAGACCATCCAGTTCCACTAGCTATATTTTGTTTGTCGATCTCCTTAATCTGTAATCCCTACCTTTTTCTTTTGCTACCTTTCTTGTCTCCATTTGAAAGCATTTTATTATCTCACTGCTCCACATAGATTTCACATTCTTCATATCTCCTCATCAGATCTAAACATTGACTTTTTCTCCCACTCAAATTAGACAGCAGGAGAGTGTGTGTAAGATAAATTCTAATTACTTGAAATACACAGACAGAGTGGGCGGAGTGGACAAAGTCAAGACATGTGGTGGGGTGTAAATTATGGAAATCACCGTTTTGCTGGCAGCACATTGTGGATTGGGATTGGAGAAGATGGCCCAGAATCATCTGGAAGGTTGACTGTATCAATGGTTAAGTAAATTTACCTCAGGTCACTGGAGATTAGCATGCAGGCACATAGTAAAGAGTATGAAGGAATGAATAAATACAACATGGATCACATGTCATAACTTTCTTTCATCAGATACCTGATTCAGAACCTGAAACTTTTAATTTTATTTTACCTTGAGGGTTTTCCACATCACCTGCTCCATACATTGATGATTAATGCACACTGGTGGGATATTAGTTACCATCTAGAAAAGGTCCTGTTACCTGTAGTGGTGTAAGAAAAAAATGGATGTACTGATATATCGTGATATTTCATGTCGCAATATTATATCGATATTCATAAAGCACAATATTGATTCATTTATTAGCAATTTACATGCAAAAATGAGTAGCTTTCAGAGCTGATGTGGACACATTTTGGTTTCAAAATGAAAAGAAATGTAGTAAGGACTGACAGGAGTTATGCAGTCTGTAAAATCTGCAAAGGGAGAGTCAAATACTTGGGCAACATGACAAATTTGTGAGCACATGTGGCTAGTTACCATGATGACGTAGCATTAAAGGCTCATTTTAGCATAAGGTGAATTGATCCTGCTCAGTGGAGAACTGAAGAGGCTAACTTTTCTGTTTAGCTGCAACAGTTTTCCAACAAGGGCTTCCACAAACTAGGGCTGGGGGATATAACGAGTATATTCGATGTATCGCGGAATTTTCCATGTGGGATGTATAAAATGGCTATATCGTCAACACTCGAGTATAAACTGTGACGGCAAATTTACGCCGTCTGCTTGTAATTCACTGTAAGTTTAGCTTCTCCCACACGCTGTGAATGCATCACTACTCGCCCCTCCCAACCTGAAAACTGTCTACCTGCTGCAGCGACGAGCGCGCGGGTCTTAGGATTTCCTCGATGAGGAAAAAGACGGAAATTAGACGGAATCGCGGGAATTACCAAACAAAACTGAGTTCAGTAAAAGGGAATAAACTGTATTTTCTGAGTTCTTGTGGCCGCTGCAGCCACCACACCTCATGTCACCTGGTGACGCAGCGGCTCAGCTGAGCTCCCCTCAGAGGAAACCGAAGAAATAACCAGACCGCTTCAGCAAAAAATCTCACTGAAACGCAAATTTTCTCTAAGTTTAGTCAGCAGACGATGAGCTGCAGCGTTAGAATCCCTGTAATGAGCCGATAGTCAGAACGCCGTGTGTCTCTGCTCTGTGATGAATGGAGAAGTCTAAATGAACAGAGGTCTGTTTAACAGGCAGGTGTCTCAAGTTTTATCTTTAGGCAGCTTTTATGTTTCTTTATGAGACATTTTTATGCTGAGTTTAATTCTAAAGAAATTTATTTTACAAAAATACTTTTTTTAAAAGTGAGATACACTAGATTATTTGGTTTGCACATAAGTAATATTTTGTTCTTTAAAAACATATAATAAATACTTTTATTACCTTAAACACCCAATGATCAGCTGAACCACAGAACTTTGTTTTAATTAAGTTAAATAACAGTCACTAGATTTAGAATCCTGTGGCTTTGATTGGTTGAATTATTTGTCATTAACTTTATAATTATTCACTTTTTAGGTTCATAACTGTGGTTAGAACAAAAATGTGGAGTTTAGAAATATTAAAACTGAGTTTAGGGGAAAGGAGGGAAATTTGAGTAAAAACTGGGGTGGGGGTGGGGAATTAATTTGGGAGGAAAGTCCAGTAAGAACCAGAGCAGAGACTTGTTTAACAGTATTGTCATGATGAAACCGTCTCTGCAACTGATGGTTAAATATGTGAATGGATGATTCAAACAAGTACACCAGTGCCTTTTAAAGCACATAGCTCAAAATAACATTAGTTTTCGGAGCTTATTTAAAATATCGTGATATATATATCGTATCGCGATATCGCCCAGAAATATCGGGATATTAGATTTTTCTCATCGTGCAGCCCTACCACAAACGATTATTTTGATAGTCGACTAATCACCAATTATTTTTGCGATTAGTCAACAAATCGGACCATGCGTACATTGTACTAAAATGTACACTTTATTGCACTGCAGCATGCAGCTGCTCTTATGTAACCACCATACAGCTAAAGTGTTTAGGATATGTGTCGACAATAGTTTTGTTAAACTTGTAATGTAATGTGCAGCTTGTATCAATCCTTAACTGTAGAATAAAGTGCAACATTCCTGAAAGCGTTGAAACTGCTGTTTGCCTCACGGAGTTTCTGCACAGAGTTTTGCTTCGCCAAACCTGCAGCTCAGAGCTGGGAGCTCTTCAGCTCAGAGCACCGTGACACGGAGCACTGCGGTTCTGCAGCTCGGAGCAACGTAGTTTGGAGCTCTGCAGCTTGAAGCACCGCGGCTCTGCAGCTTGGATCACCGTGGCTCTGGGCTCTGCCTGACGAAGCTCTGCTGGGCTGCAGCAGCTGCAGGTCCGGATACAGAATGGCAGGCAAGGCAGTGAAAAACAGCTTAAAAAAATGTATGACCTGTCGACTACTAAATTTGTCACCGACTATTTTAATAGTAATCATGACTAATCAACTAATCGTGGCAGCTTTATTTCCAACAATTAAATTAATAAATATTACAATATATCATATTGCTTGTAGTATTGTGATATATTGCAATGTATTGTATAGTTGCCCCTGTATTTTGATGCATATTACTAGTATATTGTCAGATTCTTGCCAATACACACCCCTAGGGCTGGGTGATATGGCCAAAATTCCATATCCCGATATAGCTCATTTTATATCCTGATAACGATAAACATACGATAGAACACCACCTTATGAATCTCCTCCTCCACTGTGGCCCGACATGCATCATATAAATCAGTAACATAACTTTAGTGATGTGTTTTCAGCTGGGTGTTTCATATCTGGGTTCGAGTGTAACTCACAGAACTCAGGTTTCTCCACCGTGTAGATTAGAGCTATATCTTTGTATAAGTGCCTGGTAACAGCAGCAGTAACCTCCTCCTTCCTTCCATCCCGCTCAGCTGGCAGCTGCATGACGTGCTGCGGGTAAAAGCCTGTTGCAGCGTCTGTGTCTGGAGTTTATTCTGAGCTCTTACGCCAACACTCGACGCTGCTTTTGCAGCTTTTGCTCTTTGACTGTCTCTGTATTCTTCGACGTGGTTTTTGTGCAGGTGATAAAATATATTAGTGGCGTCGGAGTCCGTTGTTGGGACCGGAGCCGGCGAACTTTACAAACAGCTGCTGTCTGGTCCACGTCGGTCTTTTTATATTTAAACCACATCGATGAGACAGAAGTTTTCCCTCTTTTAGGAACAAGCTCCTCGGTTTGGGTTAGCTGGTTATCCTGTTGACTCTGGTCTAAAACGCGTCCACTACCGCCCGCCTCCATGTTTGTTTATGCGTTGCTGCGCGGTGCGTTCATGAACATCCCGTAAAGTGCATTATGCTGTAAAACTTCTATCGTGGCTTAAACGATAGAGCTTTTTATCTGACGGTAGACATTTTCTATCGTCCAGACGATATATTTCGTCATATCGCACAGCCCTACACACCCCTAGTAACCTGTTAGATTCTCATTTTAACAAGAAATGAAAAAAAGTCAGTTTCTGTTGTTTTTATATAAGCTAACATCTGCCAAAATTGGATTTAGCAGGTCAGAGCTTTACAGTAGTCAGAAACAGGTCTAGAAATCTGAAGTTGTTCTATTTCTAGTCCTATTCTGTTCTTTGGTGGCTTTTCTCTGAACTATATACAGTTATGTAATTCATTGTTGCTCTCACACTCTCCTGGTCATTTTTTTGAGCTGCTGTATTTTTTTGGTGGCTCAGATTTTTAAAGGTGCACCAGTTGTGCAGCAGGTGACCGCAATTATTTTCAGTTTGACCAGTAACATGTAGGGTTGGGTACCGAAGTTCGGTCTGGGTATGGAACCGACCGTTACATCATCGGTACTAACCAGACCGAAATACAACATGAATTTCGGTGCGCCATTTCGGTGCCCCAAAATATAGCCGCCTAATTACGCCCTCTGGTGTTTGCCGTTAATAAGCTGTAGCCTGTAGCACACAAACGTCACGTGACACGCACGCAGCAGGCTGCTGCAGGAAATACGACCCCGACACGCGCACTCGCCCATCTCCTCGTCCCTGCAGGCTGCAGCAGTCCAGCGGTGAAGCCGCGGCTCCTCGCATCTCTTCGCCCCGCAGAGCAAGGGCACTGGTCTGAAGGGTGCGGGCAGAGGTCCACTCCATGCCAGCCATCACTCACTCGCAGCGCGTCCCATGAGATTGGTGGGACACGCAGCTGGTCCCCGCAGCATCCCCGCTCCAGCTGCGGGGACCAGACGCTCGACTCCTCGCCGCTCACTGGGACAATTGGTTGGCCTCCTCCTCACATCCTGCTGCTTCTCCTTTTTTCCTTCAGCACACCTTTCATTTCCTTCGTTGTCTGTCCTTTTCTTTTCTGTTCTGTTCACTCTCTCTCTGTCCCTCTGTCAACCTGAGTGGCACGTAAATAAGTTTCCTCCTGGACACGCCCACTTACAACAGGTGATGGTGATTATCAGTCATGTTAAAATCAGTCCACAGTGGTCCAAAGACTTAAAAACAAACAACATTAAAACAGTATGTAATAATAATGTATAAAAACAGGGGAAAAAACATGCAAATAAATAAAACTTAAAATCAAAACCAAATTTTCACTGTGTGACAACAGAACAGCAAAGAGCACCGATCTGAGTGTTCAGTGTTTAGGATTGTATTTCCATTGTTAATCAGTAGATTGAGTTAATGTTCAGTTAATAATTGTACAGTTAATGTTTTGTACATTTAATTAATGTACAGTATAATGTAAATATTTTCTTTCTTTATATTATGAAGAATTTGATGTTAAAATATTGTTGGTCAATTTGATTGGCTCGGCCTTTTGCCTTAAGAAATAAAAAGTCATGGGATCATAAAAAAAAAAATCTGTGTTTTTAGGTTTTAAAAGTACTGATTTAAATACCGTTTAGGAACCGGTACCGTTTTAAAAGTATCGAAATGGCACCGGTACCGAATGAAACCCTTTCAATACCCAACCCTAGTAACATGTACAACAGTCACTCAAAAATCTCTTTTCATGTTATTTTAAAATTACACCTAAATGAACATAACTTAGCATATAGCCACACCATCTTCAATAACTGTTAACCTCGGATCCACACATTATGCACAGGTTTACATTTACATTGTGTAAATAACATTTTTTTATTTTCTTCTTGCTGAATAAATACCCTAAATCTTTAATTAGTGGTGGTGTGGGCACAACATTTCTTGCTCATGCTATTTATTTTTGTATAATCCAACCAGGAAATCAAAACTCCTCAATGCACAATGGAGCTGGAATGTTCTTCTGAACTTCACGTTAATCACTTTAAACAAAGGTTTCTGCTTCTTTATGACTTGGATCTAAACATATTTAATTAGTGTGGATTAATAAAACATCACAACATATTTATTAATGATTGTGTTGCCCTTTAACAGACTTCACTAGATTACACGATACAGCTCACTTCTGATCTTTTTATTGACCATTGTTTGAATTAATTAGGACACATATATGTTGATAACAATTAGTGGCTGATTGATCAGAGCACATTTAACATTCATGTCCTGTCTGCTGTATTCACACACCACCTCTAGTTTGTTCTCAGCAGCTGGCTCAGAACAAACATCCGTTTCGACTGATTTGGATGTTTGTATTTTTACACAAATCTCTTCGGGGTTGTGTTTAGAAATTCAAGGGCTTCATCATGTTTGTTGAAACTGCATACTTGTGTAGTAAGGAGGATAAAAAGCTGGGATCCATTATTTTGCAGACGTCCAGAGGAATGCTGATGTGCACTGCTGCGTACTCACTGACCCCTCTACGTCGGTTCAACCTTCACTGTCAGTCAGGGTAGTATTTAGGAGGCGACAGACCAGCAGCTCGAGCCTGCACCAAACTTCACACAGAAATTCCCTCCTTCCACACAACCCTCTATAGGCCTGAGGCTTTACATTGTCACATCACAAAATTACACTTTTCTGTCCCCAATCGGAGGATGGGATAAAGTCTGGGGGTTAGAAAGGGGCTCGGATCAGGGAAAGAACATTCTGTGCCAGTGAAATGCAGCACTGGTCTCCTCCTGCTGAGCACAAACAGCCTGCTAAATGTTCGGTGGGACCATGCAGTCGGATGGTTCTGATTGGCCTTTTTGCCAGTCAGGAGGCGGGCTAGAGTGTCATCTCCTAGCCTGAAAGGAAAGATGGCTAATTTCCTAAAATATAAAATCTAACATCTTTGAATAGATGCCATTTAATTTAAAACATTTTAAATCAGGTAAGTGTTAGTATTTTAAACCAAATTATTGTTTTTGAAAGTCAGAAGCTGATTCACTTACAGCTACTGCTCTGTGTTGTGTTGAGAAATTTAATAATTTTCTGGTTGCAAACAAAATGCACCCGATTGATTCTGATTAAATAAACAGGATCTTATTGGAACGTTCCTGTTTTATATTTGGGTTTGACTTGACAAACCTCCTTTGAATTCATTTTAACCGTGTACTAGAAGTTGTGAATGAGTTTCCTGAAATCTAAAGCGCAGTAGCAGTGTGCATCCCGTTTGTCTTGTTTTCTTTATTTTGTTTGGCAGTCTTGGATGAGGCAGTAATTTGTGGTTCACTGTTTTGTCACTCAGCATCCTTTCAAACAACACTTTTTTTTTTTACAAACTTTGCTTTGTTTTTTGCTTTTGCTCATGGCTAAACTAAGATCAAATATTAAAAATTACAGTTAATTATTTCATCCAGTTGTTTCTGCCTCAGATATTTGTTTTCCTTTGAAGCTTTTGGAACACACACTAACTCTCACAAATGGTTTCCTGCAGTGAATGTCCTGTTTCCTTTAGCTGTTAGTGTTTGTTTCTGTGACAGACACATTTGCAGACGGTTTGAGCTGATCAGCTTATGTTCCTTCTGTCACGTTAAACCCAACTGACAATAAAGACAGTTGAAAAGATCACCTGCGTGGTAATGGTTAAGGTGCGTGTCAGCTGTTAAAACAAGCCTTTGTTAGCTTGTAATTCCATCATGCCTCATTTAAATCGCTCTGCTGTTGAAAGGCTAATAAGAGGAGCGGTCCTATATTGTACACCTGTCAGCGTGGTGGTTTTCCTTTATTTTGGAACAGCCAGTCAGATTTCCTGCTATCATTTACAATGTCCTTCTGTTTAGATGATTATCATAGCAACTAGAGGTAATTTGTATCAGTGTATGTTGGAAAACCTGGAGTTTAGAAACTGAAACATATTTCATTCTGAGCTTACATCTGCATGAGCTAAAACCTGTATTTGATTGTGTTCTGGCTATAGTTTTGTTTGCCTTATTTACATTTTTTAGAAAAAAGATGAATTGTATTGTTTAGATTTGTAGCATCCTGTTGCACACTCTGCTTGTGAGTGGCTCTTTGTGTTTTACATATGTGGGCTGGTGTGCATGTGTTTGTGTTTGCAATGTCATTCATTCTCCAGTAAATGCAAATCATTTGTTGAGGCCTAAAGGCAAGGATCTCATGCCAGAGGTTGATTCAAGCTGGGGACTGACTGGTTGCATTTTATGCCTTTAAAGTTGGCTAATGTCAAATCACTGTAAGGGGAAATGGCCTTTGCTGGCTGCCAGATGTGGATTTGCTGTTACAGGAACAAGGAACATGCATATATTTCTTTGTACTTAGTACATATCAATTTTTTTCTCCTTTTTGTTTTTTTGTATTTTGATAATATCTATTAGAGGTCCAGGTTGTAGCCAACCAAAGATACTCATCTCAAGATTTTCAGTAGTTTCAAATGCTTCAAACTTCTTATCCTTTGTGTACACAAAGTACTTGTTAATCTAATAATGTATAAACATTTACATATATGTATCTTCTACACTATGCTAGATGTAAAAATGTAAATGTTTTTCACACTAGAACTATAAATCTCCTTGATATTTTCCATGTCTTTTCCTAAAGTGATGACATGGTTTTATTGTCCATACAAGCACACAGTGTTATGGTTTCCTCACTCACGAGACCCTTTCAGAAATACAAGCTGACTTCTGGGTTGTTGACCAGAATATAAAACAAACGGCAACAAAACATAGCTCCCTCAACAATGTACTTCAAAATTAAAGCCTGTTGTAATGCTTTATTTAGGTTTTGTTTTGAATAAAATTAAAAAGTAGGCCCTTCCTGCAAGTGTTATTCCTAAACGATTCTTCATTTGGTGCTTACACCTTAGAGAATATCCACATGTTCTTCTTGTAAATTTCAGGAACTTTTGCCTAATTTACTAGCAAATTTATAATTTAACAATCTCAGTAAACATCCACGTTTTTTCTGGTAAATTTAAGACTCTAATGTACTGGTCAGGATCAGATATAAAGGAAGTAACTCAAGTGATAAATAATGAATTGATTAAAGTTAAAATTGCTTTGATATAAACAGATTCTCACTAAATATTATTAAAACAAAATTTATATTATTTAATGACAAAAACAACAATGATGTATCCTTGAAAATAGATGGGATGGAAATTTAAAGAGTAAAAGAAACCAAATTTCTAGGAGTCCGTTTTGATAACGATCTGACCTGAAAGTCACATATTGATTACATAAAAGGTAAAATTGCCAAATCCATAGCAGTACTACTTAGGTTTTTACTTAATAGTTCTGGTTTGTTAACGGATAACTCACTGATAATTCCATACTTAACTTATTGTGTATGGGAACCAGTGTGTAAAAGTTATACACAGCCTTTGTTTCTTCTACAGAAAAGAGCTTTGAGAATCATTAATGATAGTCGCTATAGAGATCCCTCAAACCTGTCATTCATCAAATATCGATTTCTGAAATTTCATGACTTAGTACATTGGAAAATATCGCAAATAATGTATAAAGCCAGTGTAAGTACTTTGCTGACAAACATTCAGAAGATGTTTGAAAAGAGAATTAGTGGTTATATGTTAAAACCAACTGATGTAAAACCTAGATTTAGAACCAAAATTAAAGCGGCTCTCTGGATTATTTTTCTCTGTATCAAAGTTTTCTAAATGTTTTAAATGATATTTCAGGTCTAAACTATGATCTATGGGTTGAGTTCCACAACATCTGTCATTCTGATGAAGACCCTCCTTCCTCCTAGAGACCCCTTTCCATTATTTCTTGCCGCCAACATTTTTCAGCCAATGAAATTCAAATTTCTGCATTGTCTGAACATGCACGCGCATCGACCAAACCTGTACCAGTAGGGGGCGCTGTCGTACAGGACGCTCCGTATGTTTCTCTGCCGTCTCAGCCGTTCACTGAGGACTCACAGCTCATTTCTACTAAAAACCTACCCATTC
>SSNR01000293.1:548574-564182 GCA_006937965.1 Callopanchax toddi
TTTTGGTCAGAAAGTTCATCCAGGGCCGAGTCAAGTTCAGCTTCAGAGTCCAGCAGCAGCTCTCTGCTAACAGAGTTAATATCAGAAGCAGCAGGGACAGAGAGGGCTCATCAGACCCTCGTAGTATTGTTGGAATAAGATTGTGAACTGTGAGTGATTAAACCCTACACATTGAGCGGTACAGTTCATGTCCGAAGTATATGCGCCGCGTGCACGCGCGCACACGCGACCGGACGCGCGTGTCGAGATGTTTTGAGGAGGAGCCTTTGGACGCTAGATTCAAAAACTGCTCTCTTGCTGAAATCCTCCGGAGTGCTGCTTTAAGGAATGGAGTAATTCTGTAAACGGTGTAAGATTGTGGACTAACCTTAAGGGAAATGAAAGAATCGGTTAATTAATATGTTTAAAAAATGTACTAAATTGAGTTTATTAGGTAATTATAAAGATGTAAATTAAACAAATGTTCATGATCAGATCTAAACATTAGAAAGGACAATGTTCAAAAATGAATCTGTGTGTCTGACAATTGAAATTGAGAATGTATTGATGTTTTCCTTTTTTTTAAAAGGGCAGAAATTATAAGATGTTTTCCTCAATCTGCTCCTTTTCATTCAAAATTGTTCATGTTTATTTTTTTTACTTATTTTCATTTTGAATTCAGTAAAATTATAGAAAATCTTTTTGGACATTCTGACTTTTTCCCTATCAAATTGATAAATTTTCTGTCAGAGAATATCATAGTTTTATTCTTATTGTATGCCTTTAATCATGGAAAATTAAACTTTGTCCTTGATAATTTACAATGTCACAAAATCAGAGAATATCCAAAATTCATCAGGTAAATATTTGATGTTAATCCACAGTTTCCTGAGTAATTTTTTAGACTTTTTTTAGACCGCTTATCCTAGGCTCAGTTTTTAAAATTTCTTTTTAGTCTACAATGGCCCTAAAATGCTATCATAACTTTAGATTCCTAGAGGGGACAGTATTTATTCCTTTAAAAGGAAATGGACCCTAAATTAAATTAAAGGTAAACTTTATTTAATAGATTTTCTGACGTCTCTTAAAGCCGCACTCTGGATTATTTCAGCAAGAGAGCAGTGAATCTAGCGTCCAAAGGCTCCTCCTCAAAACATCTCGACATGCGCGTCCGGTCGCGTGTGCGCATGCACACGGCGCATATACGTTGCGGGCATGAACTGTACAGCTCAATGTGTAGGGTTTAATCACTCACAGTTCACAATCTTATTCCAACAATACTACGAGGGTCTGATGAGCCCTCTCTGTCCCTGCTGCTTCTGATATTAACTCTGTTAGCAGAGAGCTGCTGCTGGACTCTGAAGCTGAACTTGACTCGGCCCTGGATGAACTTTCTGACCAAAATAAACGCGTAACCCTGTCAAGCCTTGCCATTCTGTGAGGTGAAAGGTTTAAAAATTAAAATAAATCCATCTTTAGCTGGGGAATGGGTAGGTTTTTAGTAGAAATGAGCTGTGAGTCCTCAGTGAACGGCTGAGACGGCAGAGAAACACACGGAGCGTCCTGTACGACATCGCCCCCTACTGGTACCGGTTTGGTCGATGCGCGTGCATCTTGAGAGAATGCAGACATTTGAATTTCATTGGCTGAAAAATGTCGGCGGCAAGAAATAATGGAAAGGGGTCTCTAGGAGGAAGGAGGGTCTTCATCAGAATGACAGATGTTGTGGAACTCAACCCATAGATCATAGTTTAGACCTGAAATATCATTTAGAACATTTAGAAAACTTTGATACAGAGAAAAATAATCCAGAGAGCCGCTTTAATGGAAACATACACCACCTTCCCTACAAATGGGTTCAAAGGTATTTTATTTCTGTAGGTTTTTGTCAAATGTATTCTCTAGACTCAGTCATTTCAGTTGTTTGATCCTTGTGTCATACTAGTGAATTACAGAGAAAACACATTTGCAGACACACTTGTGTGCACATCCATCAGCCTTTCTTGGAGTGTTTGCAAACTGGAAAGTAAAATGCTCCACTGTTACAGAAGGTAGAGCACATACTGTTACTTCCCAGTTGTTGCACAGTATATTACATTCTAAAGCACAAATAAGTGCCCTTCTACACAGATCTACAGTTTATAGATGTGAGATCTTCCTGTTTAGAGACAAACCTGGAACTTTTGATGGAGATTAAAGCAAAGTATTAATATGAATACTTCTTTAAAGTCCTTGAAGCCTCCAAACATCTCTCAAAAAAAAAAAAAGTATAAAATGGGTCTGTGTATTCAAGAACCCTTCACTAACTTCTAGAAGGTTATTACTAATAATCGTATTGGTGAATTTTTTTAATAACTACCTATGCTTTGTTAAAAATGATCAATAAAAATCATAGTACCGGTATTAATAAAGTTCTCATTTTCTCTCTGTGCTTCCTACAGAATGCCCAGAAAGGTGTGGACGGAGAGCTTGTACAGCAGAGGGTGACTGCTGCCACCCCCAGTGTCTGGGCAGCTGCACACTTCCTGGCAGTGACACTTCATGTGCTGCATGTGTGCATTTCTACTATGAAGGGCGCTGTGTGGCTGACTGCCCTCCAGGCACATACAAGTTTGAGGGATGGCGCTGCATCAGTAGAGAACTTTGCTCCCAAGTCCACCTCCCAGACTTCGATACCTTTGTCATCCACGGAGGGGAGTGCATGTCCGAATGTCCCTCTGGATACACGCGATCAGCATCCAACAGGTGAGGTGTAGTTTACTGTGAAGCAGTCACATCCTCCTGTAGCAGCCATTCTGACTTTTACAAAAATGTAGGTACGTTTAAGTCATCAGATAAGTAGAACATGTTTATAACAGCTAATTCATAAACGTTAATGTAAAATCCAAACAAAACAAGCTGGAGTAAAGCTAAAACCACTGCATATTTGTCAGAAAAACAAGTGTACATCTCCTCCTTCTCTTTTTCTGTTTCCAGTATGATGTGCAAAGCCTGCGATGGTCTGTGTGATAAAGTATGTGAAGGAAAGGACATTGACTCCATGGATGCTGCTCAGTCTCTCAAAGGCTGCACAGTTATCAAAGGAAACCTGCAAATCAACATCCGCAGAGGCCGTAAGTACTGCAGTGTTTCACATCCGCACACATATCTACTTCAAGGACAGCGTGTGTAAAGAATTATGGAAACGTGCTTGTTGCACACAGTTTAAACTGTCTCCGAATGTCTTCTGATTTACCAGCGTGGGAAACGTCCTAACTTTGAAATCTTTTTTCTTTTAGAAAAAGCTTCTCAGCCACGCTAGTGAAATCTGAGTTTTATCATGTTGGACAGTTTTAGACCTGGCATAATTTTTTTAAAAAGAGTAAAAAGTTCTGTTTGTGTGTATTTTTTCTGCAGATAACATTGTGGCAGAGCTGGAGAGTTTTACAGGTTTGATCCAGAGGGTGACCGGTTATGTCCGGATCGCACATTCACACACCCTGAGCTCTCTGGCGTTCCTCCGCAGCCTCAGATACATTGATGGAGAAAAACTTTTTGAGGAGTAAGAGCACGCACCACAGTTTATTTATTCATTCATGACTCAGAGATTTTTAATCTGTGATCACATTCTGAGATAACTTCTACTTCTAACAACAAGTAGTTTTTTTTTTACTTTATGCTTTGGGTTTCTGTAGTTTGTTTTATCATTTCTACCACTCTGTCTGACTCACATGGACAACTCATGATACTTATATTCTTATAATGTTGTTGTGCCATGCACATAACTTTCTGTTTTAGTCAATAGTTCTTCAAATCTTGAAATTACAACATTTTATCTGATCTCTTGTGGTATCACAATGTCTCAGAGTATGTGTTGAATGACCCTCAGGTCACACAAAATTTGATCTCTTGATTAGCTGTGACAGGTTGTCTCCAAAAGTGAATCAGCTGTAAACGTTCATCCGGGGATTACTTCCTGAGTGTTTTATTACAATGTGTTTAGTAGGTCATGATATATTTTACAGACACAGGAAAAACAATAATACTTGCCTTTCACTATTTTGTACCATGCAGTGAAAATCTGCTCGCATACATGCTATACATAACCATGCTGGTAAATTTGTTAAAATGCTGTCAGTGGAAGCTACAACTAGACCTTCAAAGTTGTTATGGATACTTGGATCTCCTTGAGTGCACTTTGAAAAGAATCTAAAGGCTTTGTGCCAGATCTGCATTTTTTTTCCAGGTACTGTGTGTGTTCTGTTGCAGTTTACAAACTGTTGTCCAACCTAAACACTTGAAACCTTTTTTCACAAGTGTGTCGTAGTTACTGTGTAATAATCATACTGTAAAAGAAGAATATTCCCCTTATAAATTCATTTCTAATTGATCAAACTCTTATAAGCTGACACACAGCCATGAAAGCAGCGTAACCCCCAGCAGTCTGAGGAGAGATTGTGTCAGGGTCATGCTAAGGCCTTCACTCCTCCTTCAGCTGTTTGTCTTTGAGTTTATGGGAGTCTAACTGTCCCAAGGTCCACATTACTGTCATTCCTTGATGTCTGGGTGTTACCCAGTGGTCATAAACCTTTCTTCAGTAAAAAGTTAAAAAAACAACAGTTTTGTGTTTATCAGGTGGTCGTTCATTCAAAAAGCCCTCTGTCATTTAAATAACTAATACACTTCAGTTAAATATGAGGATTGTTTGAAGAGTTTTAATTATAGTGAAAATAACAAAAGTAGGTAAAGTTGTCTTTCAGCCTGGCATGAATCACTGTAAAAACAACCCACAGACTAACTTGGCATGCAGCTCTCTTATTGTTGACCTTTGTTTCTTATCTTATTCATCTCGTTCCTCCTTTTAGTATGTATGCCTTCTCAGCGTTTGACAACCAGCAGCTCCAGTATCTCTGGGACTGGAAGCAGCACAACTTGACCATAAAAACAGGAAAGCTGTTCTTCAGAGCCAACCCCAAGCTCTGCATGGCTGAAATCCGCAAGATGTGGGACAAGACCGGCATCCGGGGCCGTTTTGATGAGGCAGACTTCCGTAACAATGGCGACAGAGCCAGCTGTAAGTCAAAATGATCCTGGCTTCAAAAACCACAAACATTTAAAGTGCTTTGTCCAGTAGTTTCTATATTTTAGCAGCCATTTGCAAACACCTCTTCTAAGCCGATTCCCCCTCAGAACCATATGTTATTATTTACTGCATCACACTTTGCACTAGACTAATTACAGCCCAATAAAGATCACACATATTGAAGTACTTTGGTTGCCTTTCTGACTTCCTGCTGCCCCCTCAGGTGAAAGCACCATCCTGCAGTTTACATCCAACAGCACCAGCAGCACACGGATCAAGCTGACATGGGAACGCTACCGGCCTCCTGACTACAGAGACCTCATCAGTTTCATAGTCTACTACAAGGAGGCGTAAGTTTTCACTTTGATGGTCTGCTTTCCTTTCTCCAGCTCAGCGTTACGGAGCAGCTGGCGACAGAAACGTCTTCTCTTTTGTTATCAATCAGTTTTTTTAAGCTCAGTAATCTGTTGATGCTCCATCCAGCTGGTAAACATTTGTTGAGAAAACTAGCCAAATCTTCAGGTTGGTTTTCACTTTGGCAAGAATTGGGATGCAAAAGCCTGACCTCAAGCAAACAAAAAATAATTTAAAAGGCACAAGAGAAGCATGTTTTATGGTTTTTTCTTCACAGAATTAAACTCCAAATATTTTTAACAACTTTTTTTGTAGTAATTTTTCTTTCACAACTGCTTGTATCTTAATGCTATAACACTACACCGACTAGTCCACCTCCATCAAAACGTTTTGACACTTTATGGCTAAACTCTTAATTACATTCTTTATGTTTGTTTAATGGAAAATGAGAAAAACATCTAAACGCATTTGGAAAATAGACATAAATCCAAGAATTCAGCTACTGTAGATTGTTTTTATTTTAACGTTAATTAACGCAGAAACACATTTTCTTTTTCTAGGCCGTTCCAGAACATCACAGAGTTCGAGGGACAGGATGGCTGTGGCTCCAACAGCTGGAACATGGTGGATGTGGAGCTGAGGCCAGATAAGGACTCAGACCCTGGAGTTCTGCTCTCCGGACTCAAACCGTGGACGCAGTATGCCGTCTTTGTTAAAGCAATCACTCTCATGGTGGAAGACAAACACATGCTTGGTGCCAAGACCAAGGTGGTCTACGTCCGCACCAGCCCTTCAGGTATGTGTGATTATTATTTCATTCTGACGATGGAAAAACTGGTGTTTTTGTTCTTGGAATTTCACTGGAAAAGTTATTGTTGCTTATCGATCGATTTACTAATTAGCCAAAGTAATCGGAATGGTCTACTTTCATTTCATTCCTTTTTATACATAAATAATGTTATTTATGCAACTTTACATCACTAATATTAAGTGCCAAATACATGAGTTTGGCCTAAAAAGTCCTAAAATAGTCAAAGTGTCATATTCAGTAAACAGCATGTTTGTGAAGGCTTATACAGTAAAACTAAGCTAATACAGATTTTACTTACCGTAATTTCCGGGCTATAAGGCGCACCTGAATATAAGCCGCAGCAGCTAAATTTGGGGGAAATTGCAGATTTGTCCACACATAAGCCGCACCTAACTATAAGCCGCGGGAGTTTTAATGTTTAATTACCATATGTATGTGTGTGTGGGAGGCCACTTAGAGGCTACTCTCACACCCACATACCTTTGTCTGTTTGTATGTGAATACGGTTGTTGTCTGCTCTGAGGACACAGCCTACTGTTCGTATGTAAATGTTTTACCACCTTGGGCAGCTACTGATTGCTGCTTGAACTGAGAGAAAGCCGAAGCGGCCCAACCGGTTCCAGCAGCACTAGCTGGCCTCACTGTTCCTTAATGTTTAATTACTGTATATATGAGTTCCTGCTACCACAGAGGGGATTGTTGGGACAGAGATGACTGTTTGGGAACTATTGTATCAAAAATAAGCAGCCTACCGTGTCATCGTCTTCCTCCTCCTGCGTACTAAAACCACCAAAATCCTCATCGTCAGTGTCAGAAATGAACAGGTCCAGAATCGCCTCCTCAGCCAGTCTCTCTCCTTTGTTGTCCCTCTAAAAACCAATAAAATACTCTTCCTCTTCATCAGTTTCGGAGTAAAACAGCCTCCGAACGAGGGCTCCATAAGCTATTGCGTAATCCTCTTCTATGGCCGCGCGTCGCGTTTGCGCATGCGCACGTAATGAACGTGACTGCGAGGTAAACGCACGTACGTAAAACGCGCAAACGCTTTGTGAATCGCGGTCACGTAAATTATGTGCGCATGCGCAAACGTGACACACGGCCATAGAAGTGGATTGCGCAATAGCTGATGAAGCCGTTCGGAGGCTGTTTGATTCAGACACTGACAAAGAGGAAGAGGATTTTATTGGTTTTCAGAGCGACAACAAAGGAGAGAGACTGGCTGATGAGGCGATTCTGGGCCTGTTCGTTTCTGACACTGACAAAGAGGATTTTGATGGTTTTAGCACGCAGGAGGAGGAAGACATAACAAGGTAGGCTGCTTATTTTGATACAGCAGTTCCCAAACAGTCATCTCTTACTCTTCATCATCGTCACGCAGGAGTCCAGTTTTTCAAAACATACTTTGTTGTGCGCTGGTGCTTTGATAGCGCCCCCTTGGTAGCCGTTAGCTGAGCCACAGATAAGCCGCACCGTTGTTTAAGACGCAGGGTCCAAAGCAAGGGAAAAAAGTAGCGGCTTATAGTCCGGAAATTACGGTATTAGCTAATACTTCAGCTTTATCATTTTTCTTTGATGAAATGAATCATATATTTGCATAACTAGTCTGTCAAAGCTAATCATAAGAAATACAGCATATTAGTTTTGTTCAGGTTAAATTAGCAGTGTTGGTGTTCACAGATTTACAATGTTTAATCACATTTATCACAATAAATAGTGTAAATAGTGGTTGTAACACACCTCTCTGCCCCTGAATCATTACTGACCTCTGGTGTCCTCTATAGCGTACTGTGTCCTGCCTTTAATGTAACTCCTCTGTGGTTTTAAATCAACACAGAGTTTATCGTTTTGACGTCCTTCACGTTAATAATTGAATAAATTAAATAAAAACAGAAACGGCCTGTAACTAACATGAAACTAAAATCTGATGTCCAGGAAACAGCCAAATCCATTAGCTTGATTTTAACTTTGGTCTTACTAAGTGGTAAATGTTGTCCTCATGTGGGAGAGTTTTATATGGCTGAATCCCTTGTTACTCCTTCCTTCTGCTATGTTTTGCATGTTTTTGTGGAGGATAGAAGTACTCCACTAGATGAGTTTTAATGCACCAACCAGGAATGCTTTACATAGGTTGGAGCCTGAAGTCGAGCCTTAATGTTCATTTCCAGGCTAAAACCAGTAAATGTTAGCACTCTGTGTATTTCTCCTTTAGAGGTTAATTAAGATTTTTGACAACAATTGGTAGCAATTGCTGAACATATTCATTAGTCATAAGCACATAGTTATGAAGTGATATGTTTTTTTCTTGAGTACATTGTTGACGCGTTTCTGAAAACTCTGAGACTCTCATCTCAGAGCGTACATGGTTGCCTTGGTCAAATTTAGTCTTATTTTTGTGTTTTATTTATAAATACTGATTCAAAAAACAATTTGAAATTGCCATTACAGTGTGTATTTGGACCTATTCAGGTGTATTAAGTTTGGTATTAGTGTTGATCTTAAGGTTAAAAAAGAACGCTGAATGCTGAATTCTGTTGGAAGAGGAGTAGTCTTAATGGCTTAGCTGGACAGATTGACATGTCTGTTTATGTAAAAGAAATCAAGTACAACAGCTGGCAGATGAGCTTTTTGAAGAGCTGTCTCATTTCTCAGAAGAAAATTCTAACCAATACCACTTGTGACTTTTAATGAAGGACTGAGGGGTGGGTTTAGCAGGGTTCAGCCTATGATTGCATTACAGAATCAAGCATAATGTAAGGAGATGAAGGAATGAACTTTGAAATAAACACAGCGTCAGTTCAAAGGCTTTTGAGCTACACTGATTTACAGAACTGTAATTTAATTAGACAACTTAGAGGACATAATAAAACAAACCCAGCCGCAACATAAAAACATTGTATTATTGTGATGTCAGCGAAACAGCTGCCCTGGCAGACGGTGTTCACCCAGGCCTGAAGCAGAGTGCTTTCTCTACAGTTCCTAGAGTTTTGTTTTTCACTTTCAGCGCCCTCCATGCCCCAAGATGTGCGAGCGTACTCTAACTCATCTACTCAGCTGGTGGTGCGCTGGTCGCCCCCTATCGCACCTAATGGGAACCAGACTTATTACTTGGTAAGATGGCAGCAACAAGCTGAAGACCGGGAACTGTATCAGCACAACTACTGCTCTAAAGGTACCCACACATGCTCGGATTACAAGCACTCACACCCTCCATTGGTTCCAGCTGTTCTCACACCCTTCTCTCCCTCCACCAGAGTTAAAGATCCCCATTAGGATTGCTGCCACAGGGGTCGGAGACCAAGAGGAGGACACAAAGCCCACTAAACCTGATTCAGACGGGCCAGAAAAAGGACCTTGTTGTCCCTGTCCCAAATCAGTAGAAGAACTGGAGGCTGAAGCTGCTGATGCATCCTATAGAAAAGTCTTTGAAAACTTCCTGCACAACTCAATTTTTACTCCAAGGTAACCTACTTATTATTATTATTGTACTATTAACTTAAATTTAAGGTCAGGACAGCGCTCTGGACTCTGAGCCAGCTGACAGGTTTATATATATATATATATATATATATATATATATATATATATATATATATATATATATATATATATATATATATATATATATATATATATATATATATATATATATATATATATATATATATCTTTTTGTCAGAAAAATCATTTAAAGCTCCTATGTGGATTATTTTTCTATGTATCAAAGTTTTCTAAATGTTTCAAATGATATTTCAGGTCTAAAGTATGATCTATAGGTAGAGTTCCACAAAAGCTGTTGTTCTTCTGAAGACCCTGCTTCCTCCTATAGACCCCTTTGAATTCTCTCTGACCGGTGAACTTTTTCAGCCAATAGAATTCAAATTTTCACAGTATCGGCTGTCAGTCAACACGCAAACCTGTAGGTAGATGCATTATTTAAAAGACTTATCAACTCACAATAAGGACATTTAAATAGAAAATAGGATGGTGATTATAGAGCGTAAATGTACATTTATGGATTACAGTGTCGTCATTGAATAGCTAATTAAATGACGATCAAGAAAACCAGCTTGTCTCTGGTAGCAGTCAGGTCATGCTGTGGGTATTCTGTGAACTTTGTATTTGACAGATTACTGCAGAATATTTTAGAACGCTTCAATTAGTTTAGATTTGTTTTTTAAATACACTTGGGTTAGTTAAAGTAGTCAGTATAAATAAAACTGACTCAGAGTTAAAGTTTATATATGTTTAGTTGCTCTTCTTGGAAGTTGGGCTAACTTTTCTTCTCTCCTGCATTCATCCCCATCCAGGCCATCAGATCGGCGCCGCAGAGATCTCTTTGCTATCGCTAACTCCACTCGTTCCCGTCGTCTCCAGCTGTTTACCAACAGCAGCGCCATCCCTCCTCTCCATGCCGCCGGTAACGGCAGTGCCCTGGACTCAGAGCCAGCTGACAGGGAGTATGACTTTGTGGAGCAATCAGTGATTGAACGGGAGCTGCAAATCTCCGGCCTGCAGCCTTTCACCGTTTACCGCATTGACATCCATGCCTGCAATCGACAGGTTCAGCGCTGCAGCGCAGCTGAGTTTGTCTTCTCCAGAACCAAACCTGCAGGTTAGAAAAGAAAAGATCTATTTACCTAAAGACATTCATTAAAGTGTCTGACTGGTTCTGCCCAGGGAGTTTAAATCTGCTGTTGTTCTGAAGACTGCAGTAGATGGGTCTAACTAAAAGATGTGTCTGTGGTAACTGGAATCCTTCCATTTGACTCTCTAGAAAAGGCTGATGACATCCCTGGCTCAGTGACCTGGGAGGGCCATGAGAACTGGGTGTTTCTGCGCTGGCCTGAGCCCCCCCACCCCAATGGTCTCATTCTCATGTATGAGATCAAGTTTAAACTGACTGCTGAGGTAAAATGACATCTGTGTTTGTTTTAAAATAAGTTTTGGTGAATCTTTTTTCTTTAAAGCGGCTCTCTGGAGCATTTTTCTCTGTATCAAAGTTTTCTAAATGTTTTAAATGATATTTCAGGTCTAAACTATGATCTATGGGTTGAGTTCCACAACATCTGTCATTCTGATGAAGACCCTCCTTCCTCCTAGAGACCCCTTTCCATTATTTCTTGCCGCCGACATTTTTCAGCCAATGAAATTCAAATGTCTGCATTCTCTCAACATGCACGCGCATCGACCAAACCTGTACCAGTAGGGGGCGCTGTCGTACAGGACGCTCCGTATGTTTCTTTGCCGTCTCAGCCGTTCCCTGAGGACTCACAGCTCATTTCTACTAAAAACCTACCCATTCTCCAGCTAAAGATGGGTTTATTTTAATTTTTAAACCTTTCACCTCACAGAATGGCAAGGCTTGACAGGATTATGCGTTTATTTTGGTCAGAAAGTTCATCCAGGGCCGAGTCAAGTTCAGCTTCAGAGTCCAGCAGCAGCTCGGTGCTAACAGAGCTAATATCAGAAGCAGCAGGGACAGAGAGGGCTCATCAGACCCTCGTAGTGTTGTTGGAATAAGATTGTGAACTGTGAGTGATTAAACCCTACACATTGAGCTGTACAGTTCATGTCCGAAGTATATGCGCCGCGTGCACGCGCGCACACACGACCGGACGCGCGTGTCGAGATGTTTTGAGGAGGAGCCTTTGGATGCTAGATTCAAAAACTGCTCTCCTGATGAAATCCTCCGGAGTGCCGCTTTAAGTCACAGTACCATTCATTTTAACTGCAGAACACAGGAACCTGTAAAACATTATGTTGTCCTACACAGTAGACACACTTAGCTGCTCCTTTAAAGCCATACTCCGTAGCCAGGTAAACAAACGAGGTCTTGCTAGTTATTTTACAGAAACACGTCCGGTGAACTCACCCCTCCCGTCAGGTAAAATCCTTACGCCAGCCTCCCGCGGACATGGGACCACGGTTTGCAAAGGTGACAAATCAGAGTATAACTTCAGCCGCAGAAATGTTCCCCCAGCTTTTCCTCTTTTCACCTCCAAACGTTTCTAGTTTTCTGCTAGCTGAAAAGGTGTTTTTTGGGGGGACTCTGGTATTTTTATCTTAAAATGGAATCACCCGCTGGCTCTCTGTCCTACTTCTACTTTCACTTTCACTTCCGGGATGTTCTGCCCCAAAGTGTGTCCGGGCGGATTAATGCCAATCCAAGCAGTGAGGAAATGCGGCAGACAGACAGCTGGATTGTCCAATCCTATCGTTCGGTCCAAACGATAGGATTGGCTGAAGTTTTTAGAGAACTGAGGGACAACTACTTTATTGATTTCTTTTGTGTTTTTTTTTAATCTCCACAATATATTTATGGCTATACTATGTTGGAAGGTTGTTAAGAGGCTTTAAAAAAAACGTTATAAGATACATTGTTTACCTGGCTACTGAGTATGCCTTTAACCAGATTTAGGACTGGTTATTTATCATAAGCTATAAGACAGAGTTTATCCTCAACTAGAAAACTGTTCATTAAAATCACGCCCTCAGCTGTTCGACTTGCATTTTATCTTAGTTCATAATAATGTCCTTTTGTTTGTTTGTGTTTGTGTGACAGACCGAGAAGCACGAGTGTGTTTCTGGACAAGTGTATCGATCTCAACGTGGCGTTCGCTTGCCCAACCTCAGTCCAGGGAACTACTCAGTCAGAGTGAGAGCCACATCGCTGGCTGGCAACGGCTCCTGGACACACACTCTGCATCTCTATGTGGCTGAACGTAAGACACGCACGCACGCACACACACACAGAGTTTTCTAAGAACACATCAACAGTTACATTAATCAAATTGTTTGCACCAACAGGATATGAAAATGTCTTCTATGCGACGATCTTTGTTCCCATCGCTGTCGTCCTCCTAATCTGCTTTCTGATCACGGTAGTGGTGGTTCTCAACAAGAAAAGGTGCTTTCACATCACTTGTTTTAACACCAATAAATGTTGATAATATAATGTGCTATTAAAATGATGCAGAATATTAAAAAACTAATCTAATTCATCAAACCGCTGACCTCCTAGGAAACCAGGACATTTTTCTCGTAGTTATCCAGATTTACAAAAACAATTTTATTAATTTCTCCTCTCATAAAACCTGCTGTCATATAAAAGTATTTTCTTGTGTTTGTGGTTGTACTGAATATTTAGGTGTTGTTAATGTTGCAATAACAAGTTTACTGATTCATGTATTTGACCTGTACATAACAGAAACAAATAATCTTTTCCCTCGCTGTAAATACTTCTGTTTTTCTTTTACCAGGAACAGCGACCGACTGGGGAAGGGTGTCCTGTATGCGTCAGTCAACCCTGAGTACTTCAGTGCTGCAGAAAGTGAGTGACATCTGAGTCGTGAACATGTTGTAAAGCGTCTTCAGGTGTAAATGTTAACACAAAGTGATTTTGTGTGAAGTGTATGTACCAGATGAGTGGGAGGTGCCCCGGGAGAAGATCGCCATGAGCAGGGAGCTGGGCCAGGGCTCGTTTGGCATGGTGTATGAGGGCATGGCTAAGGGTGTGGTCAAAGACGAGCCAGAGACGCGTGTCGCCATCAAGACGGTCAACGAGTCTGCCAGCATGAGGGAGAGGATTGAGTTTCTGAATGAAGCCTCTGTGATGAAGGAGTTTAACTGTCATCATGTGGTATGTACAAACCTTCAACCAGAGATTGTGTGCAGCAGTCACATTTAGATAATAGTCAGCGTCGAGTAAATTCAGCATGATGTCAAGTCCTGTATCCTCTGATGATGTAGCCTTGTGTTTAATGCAGGTTCGCCTCCTGGGAGTGGTCTCTCAGGGCCAACCCACCCTGGTCATCATGGAGCTGATGACAAGAGGAGACCTGAAGAGTTACCTGCGCTCGCTGCGTCCAAAAGAGGTATCGTACTGTTGTCATAGAGCTGCACAAAATAATAGATTTGCAGTAAAGTGAACATTACTGTTTAATGGATAAAAAAACAGTTTTTTTTCCTCTGGTAAACAACTTAATACAGCCTGCAGGTAGTTTGGTTTTTGATCTTGTGTGGATTCAGACTGCTTCATTCTGTTCTGTCTCGTTCTGTTGTCCCATGATGTTGAGATTAGACCTGAGCAGAAGTCATAACAGTCTGTCCTGTGCTCTTTTTTAATATTTTAAGTTGCTTTCTGTATTTTTGATTGCATGTTTAGGTTTGGGGCTATGTCAGACAGAAAAAAAGTGAAAACACTACAGCATATGTGTCAAACACAAGGCCCGCAGGCCAAATGTGGCCCGCCACGTCATTTAATGTGGCCCGCGAGAGCTTAAAAGGTCTGAGTATTCAAAAATAAATAGGTAAAAAGCGTACTTTGACCAAAAACTACATTTCCCACAATGCTTGTCAATTGTGTTACCCGCGACTTGACGGCTTACTACAGGACAGGGTGCACACAAGCAGTACCCTGGTCCTCATGAGAACCGGATTTCGAACGCGCTTTTGCGGACCAGCGCTGCGCGGTCCCGATGGGAGACCGCTCGATCTGACGAACTTCACATCCTGTTGCAGCTCAGTGAATGAGTGATCACATGACCTCTGAAGCTAGTGGACACACACGGTAGGACCTCCGGCACACGCGCGCACACACACACACACTCACAGCATCTCCAATGCGCCATTACGCACAGCTCGGCGCACGCTTTAACACACACACAATCACAGTACGTCCGACCCACGCACGCAGCTCACACATGCCCAGTAGGGATACAACGGGTCACAATTAATCCGTGATCTGAACAGATCGCCCTCTTTGGTTCGGGACACGGTTTGCGATCCAGCTGGCTGCGCTCGCGCGCTTTACCAACTCCTCCCTGACCCGACAGCTTGCGCTCTGAATCTGCTGATAAATAATTCCCCTCTGAGAAAGACGTTCATTTTGTCATCACATATCCAGTTCTCTTTATCAGAATCAGTCATTTTAGTTAACCAGAACAAAAGATCACTGGTCGATTGTTGATCCATGATGCGCGCGCGGGGAGCTGCTGATCCTCCATCCCTCCGTCAGCTGATCATCCTCTTCTCTGATGGCAAACCAGATTAACCAGTTTCTGTCTAAGATAACGTGTTGTTTTGGACTTTTATACGAGCTAATGAACATTAATACTAACGGTGCTCAGTCAGGAACAATCAGAACACCTTGATCGTCACGCCTCCTCACCTGCTGCAGCTGTCTGACTGCAGTGAGGAAGAAACGGGTCATCGCTCTGTCAGACCTGAGAGGTGACTAGTAGAAGGCTTTTCAATATTGAATTGGTTTAAATATGTTTAAAAGTTTTATTTAAGCATCAGAATGACCTCATGAGTTAAAGGTTGTTTTAATTTATTGAGCATTAAGCAGAAAAATGTTGAGCCAACAGCAAATCATCATCTTCAACCCCCCCCCCCCCATTT
>SSNR01000293.1:564371-628008 GCA_006937965.1 Callopanchax toddi
CACCAGAGCCAGGTTCTCCCTTGAGGACATGTGATGACAGATTGTGTGCACCCCTAACTATAACAAATGTTTTGATCAAAGTTATTATAACTTTGATGTATTTTTAATTCACTTGAATAGTTTGATCCTTGATTGATGGAGTTCAGTGGGTTTCATAACCTGACCAATCAAAAGGATTTATGTTCTAACAGAGCAACAAGCTAACCTATTTTTCATGCATTTGTAATGTTTTATCTTGTATAAGTAATAAAGTCAGAGTTATGTAACGTTAAGGAGTTGTTACATTTATTTTACATTTAATTTGGTTACATTTTTAAGTTATCTGGCCCTTTGAGGCCAGCCATTATGCTGATGTGGCCCTCGGTGAAAAGGAGTTTGACACCCCTGCACTACAGTAACTAAATTTGTTCATCACAGTGGTTTGGTCATTATCACCTTGTAACAGAAAGTAAAGCCTGTAAAGTCTCACTAATATTCTGTTCTGGTGACGTCTTTATAATGAAGAAAAATGATCTAAATTGGGTTTTTTAGATTAATAAATAAATAATGAATGGATGGATGTTTTGTGGCGTGCAGGTTTAAACGTGTGCATTATTTGATGGAATATCTGATAAAATGTTCTAGAGCTGCAGCTCTAGTGAGATTCTCGCATTCTGACTTCTTCTGTTGGGCTTTTGCATTATGTTGTTCTGTTACATCTTTTATTTTGAAAGTCCCTTTACTGACCACAGCTCACTGTCCCTGATCAGAAACATTTTACTTTCATTGCTAATTTTTTTAGAGAGGCCCTATTGTACGTTAAAACAACTTATGTTGTTATTCCTGTGAAACTTATTTGATCTCGTCTGTGTGTGTGTGCGTGTGTGCAGCAACAGTTTTCGAGCCTGTCTCTCCCTCCCCTGAAGAAGATGCTTCAGATGGCTGGACAGATCGCTGACGGCATGGCTTACCTCAACGCAAACAAGTTTGTCCACCGAGATCTGGCGGCCAGGAACTGCATGGTGGCCGAGGACTTCACTGTTAAGATAGGAGGTAAAGTGATGGTCAGGGTTCACAGAGGGTTGAAACCATGCTCATGATGACGTGATAGATTCATTAACCAGCCCTGAAATCAGTAGAGGAGGTTTGATCCAGGACAGAAAAACCTCGAGGGGCAGCGGTCTAGAAGTGTCAGCACATGTTGACTCACAGATTTGTTGTGTGAGGGCAGAGTGACCTCTTAAAAGTCTGAAACATCCAAACAATAATGGTTACAGCGATGTGCTTGTCTATAAAAACACTGTTTAGGAGGAATTATGTGTAATTTAATACTGTTTCTTGGAATATAATCTCACTAGGGAGGGCTTTTTTGTACTTTACACACAACGACCAGCAATTACACTGAGACATCTGAGAATAATTTGTGCTCATATTTGACTTTAACTGTGTCTACATCATGAATTTAAAACATTTTGACTTAAATTCATCAGGTTCTTATGGACATTGTCATCACTTCCACACTGGGTCTGCATGTGTGCCTGTCTTTGTGTGTCTGTGTAGATTTCGGTATGACCAGAGACATCTACGAGACAGATTACTATCGTAAAGGCGGTAAAGGTCTGCTCCCCGTCCGCTGGATGTCACCTGAGTCCCTGAAGGACGGAGTTTTCACCACCAACTCGGACGTCTGGTAAGAACTAACATGAACACACACACGGTGATCTCATTCTCTGAGCCTTCTGCTTCCTTAAACACACATTCTGAGTGTGTTAATGGAGAGTCACACTCTTATTCTCCCTCTTCCTGTCCCTTGACATGTAGGTCGTTTGGTGTTGTATTGTGGGAGATTGCTACTCTGGCAGAGCAGCCCTACCAAGGTCTGTCCAACGAACAAGTCCTCCGCTTCGTGATGGAGGGTGGACTGCTGGAGAAACCACAGAACTGTCCAGACATGCTGTAAGACACACACACACACACACACACACACACACCACCCAGTAGACTTGCACATTACGCTCTCCTTCCCATGTTTGTGTGTTTATCATGTTTTCCTCCATCCTTCTGGTTATTTATGAGTACCAGTTACTCACTCAGTGATGCTTCCCATAACCGCCGTGCTCGTTTCGTTCCCGTCCTGTTTGCGTTGCACTGTCCTCTTGTGTTTTGTGACGTTTGTGTTGAGACATTTATAAATCTAGAGGTCTTGTAAACATGACAGATGGGTTTGGCCTCCAGTGAGTAAACATTAGACGCTGACGTCATGAGGACAGCGAATGTTTACTACCATTTAGGAATATCACTGTTCATAAGTGTCTGTGAATAATCTTTAATTTTACTGTTAAAATCCAACAGCCCTGCTGGGTGTTTTGCATTTGATGTCACCTAATCTGTAATAGAATTCTGCAGGAACTGAGTTGTTTCTTCACCAAAAAATAGCCGTAGTCAAGAGGTGGTATTTTCCAGATCACCTGGAACTTTTTGAGACAGGGGTCTGCAACCTGTGGCTCTGGGACCATGTTCAACTCTTCAGGCTCTCTGAACCTTTGACCAAAATAACACTGACATTTATAACTACAGTACTAGGGCTTGTTAGCAGTCCTCTTTTAAATTTTATGCAAATATAAGATTGAAACTAGTTTGTTCACTTGTTTCTTCAACTTCCTACTAGACAGTCTGGTCTTTTTTCTGAATCCACCACAAAAGTGTAAACCCTTTAAAACAGGTTAAAACAGACACTGAGGGGAAATAAAGTGCAGTTTATGTGACAGATTAATGCGACACGTTGAAATAAGGTATTCTGTTAAAATATAGAAACTTATTCTGATAGCAATTATAACTAGAAATAAAGGCTTGACTTTGATTAAAAACTTAATAAAAGTTGAACTACATTCTAATTAGGGATGGGTACCTTTCACCTTTGAATCGATTTGGTACCAATTCTCGGTACCTACGAATCGATACCGGTACTTAACTGTACCAGTTTTCGATACTTTTTGACTGTTTAATAATTAAATAAATCGCTTTTTATATTAAAAATATTTATTTCTCAATATATCACAATAAGTAACAAAAATCATGATAAATTACATACAACTGTTTGTATTTTATCATAGTGTTGTACAAAATTCTTCAATATGAAAAACTTTAACCAACTAGTGTTTTATAAATGATGCAAAAACTCGAACCCAGCTCCTTGTCCTCCTAACTTTGTCCTCTGGAATTACTATGATGAGGAGACCATGTTATTTCTTCTCTCAGATTATTTCCTCCCCTACCTGCTGCTCATTTTTTCTTTCCCCCTTCTCACCTCTCCTGTCTTTATGTGACCCTTAGAACTGAATACAGGAGGTTTAATCTCCCCTAAAAAAGGCTCCTCTACAGAAGCAACAGACAGAGACGTGTTTCCAAATAAAATAATAATTTATTAAACTAATCTAAAACAGTGGACAAATACATACACTAAATATCTCTGCCTATTCGGCAAATCACAATAAAGAACCGCACGGTGGGGGGGGGGACGACTCAGTGGATGAGCCAATGATGCTCAGTCCAGAGTTCAGCTCCCCTCACCCCCGAGCTCCTCCTATTCACAAGACCTGGTGGTCCGCTGATCCGGTCTACGGGCTGATCCAGCTGGATTGCACGCACGCACACACACATTTATGACACATTGCGCACAGAATCGGAGACAATCAGCTGCGGTGAGATGCGGGCGCGCAGCTCCGACAAACACGCACGCAGCAACACGCACACAACATGCCTAACCGCGTGCGCAGCATCAGCGACAGCTTATCAACGCAGTCTCACAAGTTCTCATTAATGATGGACAGGTACCGAAACGAGGCACCGTTTCAGATCACGTGAGTCGGTCCAAGTTCAGTACCACGGAATTCGGTCGGTTCTTTAAAAAGTACCGCATGCGGTACCCATCCCTAATTCTAATATATTTTTCTTCAGATCATTTATTTGGATGCAAGTGTGCTTTATTATTTCAAAGTGGCATACACATTTATTCTGCCCAAGTATTGAAAGAACTGTCGTGAGCTTTTATAATGAAGTGTTTACATTTTATCAAAAAGGTAGAAACTAGAGCTGCAGCGATTCGTCGATGACGTCGACGAATCGATTTAAAAAAACGTCGACGTCAAATCCGGAAGTCGACGCGTCGCGCGCGCACACCACACGCACGCGGGGAACCAAAACAAAGCCGCATGGAGAACCGAACTCCGTCTCTAACAGCTTTCAGGCTCAGCAGCTTGCACTCCCAAGCTCTACATGTCACCAGAACACAACCCGCCGCTCTACCTCAAAGTTTTAGGAATACTTTAACGCAGCAAAGGACAGAAACCTGCTCCAGGAAGGAGAATGAAGAGACTCACTGCCCTGGCTGCTGCTGCTGTGGTAAAATCCTGCTAAATCGACCTTCTGAACGTTTGTTCTCAGCAACAGGGACGATTGTAAGCAAAAAAAAAAAAGCTAGCCTCACCAAAGAGCAACACGTTCCTCTGCAGCAGGCATCACCAAATGGAGGTCCAGACCCAGGTCCGTTCAGACCGGGAAAACCCAGAACCTGGTCCTGGGTAGGGGGGGGGGCAGCCAAGGAGACACTGGAGCGCTCCTGAGGAGCTACAAGGGCCCGCGGTTAGCGCGACACCTGGCTCGCCCCCTGCCCTAACTGGACCTCACCATGAGGTTCGGTTCTTGGTTCGGTTCGGAGCGGAGGAGGCGACCGTCCGGTCAGCGGTGCTCGCGCCTGTCGCCACGGGAGCGCGCGCCGCTCGTCTAGCTGTGTTTCTCAGTATAACTGTCAACAGCTGTGGCTTCAACAATATTAACACTAAAACCACATTTATCTGCCAATGACTTTATCAGAAGTTAGTCTTCCTTTAACTTCAGTTGTTTTCAGAGACTCACGTTAAATACCAATGCATAAATAACCTGGATAATAACCTAAATAATAAGTACCGTAATTTCCGGACTATAAGCCGCTACTTTTTTCCCTTGCTTTGGACCCTGCGCCTTAAACAACGGTGCGGCTTATCTGTGGCTCAGCTAACGGCTACCAAGGGGGCGCTATCAAAGCACCAGCGCACAACAAAGTATGTTTTGAAAAACTGGACTGCTGCGTGATGATGATGGAGAGTAAGAGATGACTGTTTGGGAACTGCTGTATCAAAATAAGCAGCCTACCTTGTTATGTCTTCCTCCTCCTGCGTGCTAAAACCATCAAAATCCTCTTTGTCAGTGTCAGAAACGAACAGGCCCAGAATCGCCTCATCAGCCAGTCTCTCTCCTTTGTTGTCGCTCTGAAAACCAATAAAATCCTCTTCCTCTTTGTCAGTGTCTGAATCAAACAGCCTCCGAACGGCTCAATCAGCTATTGCGCAATCCACTTCTATGGCCGTGTGTCGCATTTGCGCATGCGCACGTAATTTACGTGACCGCGATTCATAAAGCTTTTGCGTGTTTTACGTACGTGCGTTTACCTCGCAGTCACGTTCATTACGTGCGCATGCACAAACGCGACGCGTGGCCATATTAGAGGATTACGCAATAGCTTATGGAGCCCTCGTTCGGAGGCTGTTTTACTCCGAAACTGATGAAGAGGAAGAGGATTTTATTGGTTTTTAGAGGGACAACAAAGGAGAGAGACTGGCTGAGGAGGCGATTCTGGACCTGTTCATTTCTGACACTGACGATGAGGATTTTGGTGGTTTTAGTACGCAGGAGGAGGAAGACGATGACACGGTAGGCTGCTTATTTTTGATACAATAGTTCCCAAACAGTCATCTCTGTCCCAACAATCCCCTCTGTGGTAGCAGGAACTCATATATAGAGTACTTAAACATTAAGGAACAGTGAGGCCAGCTAGTGCTGCTGGAACCGGTTGGGCCGCTCCGGCTTTCTCTCAGTTCAAGCAGCAATCAGTAGCTGCCCAAGGTGGTAAAACATTCACATACGAACAGTAGGCTGTGTCCTCAGAGCAGACAACAACCGTATTCACATACAAACAGACAAAGGTATGTGGGTGTGAGAGTAGCCTCTAAGTGGCCTCCCACACACACATACATATGGTAACTAAACATTAAAACACCCGCGGCTTATAGTTAGGTGCGGCTTATGTGTGGACAAATCTGCAATTTCCCCCAAATTTAGCTGCTGCGGCTTATATTCAGGTGCGCCTTATAGCCCGGAAATTACGGTAGTTTCTTTAGCCAAATATAAATATAATGACTCCTCCTGTTCTACAGCGATTCAGAGTGTAATACAGAGGAGGTGATGAGGGAGGAACACAGTGCTATACTGCACACACTAACAGAACAGCAGTTCAGTTTCATATTGAGACGATGAAATAGTTTAACTAACACTCAGGAATGTATGCTGCGAACTGCACAGTGTTTGTTTTTGCTCTGCAGTTTTTAAATCTTTAAAACAAGAGATTTATGTCAAACTGCAGCTCTTCCTTAGAAACTGTCACTTTATTTTGTCTTAAACACGCAGGAATGTCCATACTGTGATCCTCACAGTGTTTTGTTTAGTACTACAACTTAATATTTTTTCCAAACCTTTAAACTAGAGTTACTGTACTGTAAAAGAGTAAATACTGACAGCTCTTCCATGTTGTAGAACACTGTTTTGATTCTGTTTTAAGCAGAAGATGTTTGGCTTTGAAAACAGTTGTACATTTAAGTAATTTATTACATTTTTTGGGGGCGGGGGGGGGGTGGGTATTTATTTGAAATTTTATGGTTTTTATTAATCGTGCAACAGAAAAATAATCGTTAGAATAATCGTCTAATTATCCATTAGAATAGTCGACTATTCGATAAAATAATCGCCCGAATAATCGTTTTAAAAATAATCGGTTTCCCCCAGCCCTAGTAGAAACAAGAAGATTTTTCACCCTTCACAAAAGTTTGGTCTTTTCCTTTATCATATTGTGAAAATATACCGGTAATCTATTATAGTTTTTTGATTTCATAATGTAACCAAACTATAGTTTTTTATAAACAATTTTTAAATTATTTATCTGTATTTCAAGCTTTAGGTGCATTTTGCAACTCTCAACTAATTGTATCCATTGAGAGAAAGGACAAAAATGTCTGTTAAAGTTTGCAAAATCCTTTTCTAAAGTGACTGTTTTAGAGTCCCCTGTGTTTTAGTTCCACCTCTTGTCTCAGTCACCCCATATTTAAACTCATAATAACATGAAACATGAAAACCTTCAGTCCTGCTGTAAGAATAACTAGTAATATTGTTGAAACTCAGTCCTTTGTGGCCACCTCTTTTATCTGATCAGGTACTTTGCTGACTTCCAGTTGCAATGCCTCGAGCAATCTTCAGATTGAATGAACAGAGAGAGCTGCTGTTAAAAGAGCAAAGCAGAGAAACACTAATCTGTTGTTTCACAACTGTTGTGGCTTGAGGCACAAATCAAAACATACACAACTTGTAAAAGCAAATAAATAGTTTTTAGTTGGTAAAACCTGGAGGACAACAGAGAACGGTGACTGGATCTGATCACTTCCTGGTTTGGAAGCTCCTATGTGCACAGCGCAAAGTGAAGGAGGACCGATGTTTCACACATCAGCTGACCTAATTCACCTGATTTACCTTGTACCTTCAAATAACCCATTGTCTGAATCTTTTTGCTCCTTGGGAAAAGCCTCGGGGTGTCTAAGTTCTAGCTGTTGCTTTTGTTTTTTTATGTGCACCCCAGGCAGCTAATGCTAACCCAAAACTGAGAGGTCAAACACTTAGAAACTGCAAGTGCTCCAATGAACACTCAAGGTAATTTAAGTCAGCCCCACAGATCCAGTGCTGAAGTATTTGTTTTGATTTGTGGAATTAAAATTAAAATAAAAACCTCAGTTACATAAACAACTACACGTTTTCCCTCAGACTCTTTGGCTGCAAAAATCTCAAAATACAGCTAAATTCTTTTTTTTTTTGCAATTCAAAGCAAAAATCTGCTAAATGAATGCTACATCTGTCTTTTAGGTTCTCTCTGTGGTCCAGGTGTAACTTAATGGACCTACAGTATTCCTCCTGCTTACTGCACATGTCGACTTTGATGTGTGAATGAATTTTAATCGGATCAAAAAGGCTTTATTAATCCCAGAGGGAAATTAAGTGTTAGTTACTCATTTAGGTTTTTCAAAAAGTCATTGTAGACTATTCTGTCTGTGTAAAATATCCAGTTCACATTTTAAAGAGTCTGCTGTTTACGACAGCGACAGTGGCAGAGTCACATTTAGTAGGCGCTTAAAATTTATAGAGTATAAATAAGGAGATCAAAATTACTTTTATCACACTAGAATCAAAATGAACTATAAAAATGTTATGCCGACTTAAGAAAATAAATATTTTATAACATTATGACATTAGTTCAAAACACATGTAAATTCAATTTAATTAGGGTGCAACGAATCATCATCAATCCGTGAATCGTACGGTTCACCCTCTACGGTTTGGAACACATGTGTTCCGCGGTTCATGCAGCGCTCGTGCGTCGCTAAATCATCCCCGACATTCTGTGCTCACACGCTCTGAATCTGCAGATAATTCCCCTCTGAGAAAGGTGTTCGTTGTGCCATCACGTACAGAGGTTCACTCTGTTGGATTCAGCTGTTTTCCTACACAGAACGAAGGATCCCTGATCAATATCTGATCCAGTCTTTGTTGCGCGCGCCGAGCCGCTGATTCCTCCGTCTTTCTGTCTCAGCTTGAATATTCATCTCTTTGATAGAGACACCTGACTCATCTATTTCTATCTAAGATAACATGCTACGTTGGGCTTATGTACGAGCTAATGAACGTTAATATTATAACGGAGTTCAGGCAGGAGCCACAGAGCAGCGCCTCGTGCCCCTCCGCCCACCTCCCCAGCTGTGAACGCAGGGAGCGACTAGTTTGACAGAAACAGGTCTGTGACCCCTGAGGGGCGCGTATGAGTCTATCTCCCCCATTAGTTTGTTTTAATATGATTCAAAATTGTATTGAAGCATCAGGTTGACATCTTGAGTTAAATGTTGCTTGTATTTAATGAGGATTGAGCAGAAACATGTTGCTCAGTGTTTTAGAAAATAATGAGAGAGCAAAGTTTTTTGTCTTTTCTTTTTTTTCTGCTGATCCAAAAAATGATCCGATCCGTGACTCAAATCCATGAACCGATCCGATCCGTGAGTTTTCTGATCCGTTGCGCCCCTACTAATTACACTGAATTTTCTAGTTGATTGATCAGTCACATGAGCACAACATGGACAGGCAGCGCTGCTGTAAAAGCAGAGAAGAGCTGCTACGGGAGCCTGGATGTCCAGCATTGTGAATAAGAATTTGTTTTTTCAGGAGCGTTGATGCTTGGAAAAAAATGTATGGTAAAATATTGCTGGATGCCACGTCACAGAGCGTTTGTGGGTCATAATTTATTAATGATAGTTGTTTTATTTACAAGTATTGTACACTGTTGTTTGTTCTACCATTTGTACTAGCACTTTTGATAACACCACCACAACATGCAGTGAGTTTAGCCTTCGGTAGGGGTAGATGTGTGTCATTTAGAAGGACTGACAAAAAGGGGAAGGTGACTGAAAATTTAGGAATTTTATTTTTAGTCCATTTGAATGTTTTTATAGATGTTAAGAGCCAAAATCAACATTAAAATACAATTTAGAAAAACTGCATGACCCTACTTTTGAAGTTATTTCTGCAGAAGACTAGTTGGGTTTGATTTAAGAGTCTCATTTTGATGCAGATACCTGTTGGATGCTGGTGAAAACTGAAGACTCTGTGTTTTAAAAGCATAAAGATGGAGGAGAGATGTTTACAATTGCTTTAGAAACAGAAAACAAACAGAAAGTAAATATTGTTTTTTTTTTTCAGTGTGAGAAAGTTCAGCTGTACTGTGGAAAGTTGTTACTACAGGAGGACATGTTGATGAGGAGCTAACTGTGTGTATGTGTGTGTGTGTTCAGGTTCGAGCTGATGAGAATGTGTTGGCAGTACAATCCTAAAATGCGTCCATCCTTTGTGGAGATCATCAGCAGCATAAAGGACGAGCTGGAGCCATCTTTCAAAGAGGTCAGTTTCTACTACAGCGCCGACAACAAGCCTGCTGAACCATCACAGCTCCACCTGGAGAAGTTAGACCACACAGCGGACTTTTCTCTGGACCCCACCCCCTCTACACAGCAAACCCCCGCCTCTCAAAGCTCAGAGGCCCCGCCCACCCCGTCACATGCCCCCAGCTCCCCCTCCTCTCCCTGCACGTCGAGCGCTGTCATGGACAAGCCGCCCTCAGGCCAGCAGGCAGCCAATGGGCTCTCGGGGGCGGGCCTTTCAGCAGCCTCGGGGCTCAGCACAGGCTCAGGCGTCATGATTCAGCCGTCCCTGGATGAACTGCCGCCGTACGCGCACATGAACGGAGGACGTAAAAACGAGCGCGCCATGCCTCTTCCCCAGTCGTCAGCCTGCTGATAAAACTGGTAGAGCGACCAGACTGCAACCATCCACCTACTGCCTCGAACAATCATGTGTCAGTAGGTGGCATCTGCTTTGGTTTGGGTTTTTTTTATTCAAGAACAGCAAACTCTTCTCCACAACATAGATGGTGTCTTCTGAGAGGCTCAGATGAAGGTGGAGGAAACTGTCAATGAGTCTATGTTCTGCTGTATTGCCACACTAGTTTCTACCAGCTGGCTGTCAGATGTGACACTGCCTCGCTGCTGAGTGGAAGACCAAAAAGTTAGAAAAAACAGAAAAAAAAACTGTAAAAGAAACAAAAAGATAAACACTAATTTGAGGGGAGCTGTTTCTCTCTCTTTATGGCTGAACTTATTTTATAAATAGCTTTTTGTTACTTTTTATATGTGTTTCCAAATGAGGAAACAAAATGCCTTCATAAGAGATCTGCGTTTTGTGTGCTTTTGAACGGGCATTATGGTGAAAATATTAAGCATATCTAATGAAGAAGAAGCACTTCAAAGAAGTGTTTGGTCGGTCCTTGTTATTCTGGTTGTGGGTAAAACCGATGGCATAATGCCTGTTCAACAGCCAGACCGCTGAAACGGACAGAGAGAGAAAAATTAAGCTCTGCCAAATTTATTGCCAAAATGATTCTGTTTTCAGATGATCTTTCTCTGGTTTTCTTCAACCCACTATCATGAAAATGGAAGTAAAAGCACTTTGATCTTCCACTATACAATTCCTAGCGATCAGAGGGACTCACTCTCCTCAGCGGTCCGATCTGCTCCTCTAATGCTGGTTCGTACCTCCGGTCTCTTTGTTCGGTCCCTTCAGTTTACCTGAAACAGAGCCACAAGTCACAAAGTGCTGATCTGCTACAGTTTAACAAAAACAGTCAACTAAAAGGTGGAATACATTTAAAAACAAGGACTTCAGAGGAAGGAGGATAAAAACTACAGATTTATTGGTCTCTGAGTTCTCCCTGTCTTCAGAGACACCCTTGTTGTATACAAACAGGTATTTTTTTACACTTGTCGATACTCTCCAACATTTTCATCTCTACATGGACAGAGCATTTATGTACACACCAGTTGTTTGTCACTTTTCTAACTTTTATACAGTTGAAGACTTTCATCATGTACAGAAAGAAGCTGCTATTCCTTATTTCTCTTGTGGTTGTAATATAGTCTATATATATTAAAAAGAGAAAAAACTCCTTCAGGTTGGTTTCAGTTTGGAACGTTTCCACTACAGTTTTTTTTTAATCTTCTTATTGTGTAAAGAGTCTCTGAGCTGGTTTTGTTTCAGTGGTTGCATAAAAGGTACAACAATTTTGCCTTGTGTTTTGAAACACCGGTTTCTTCCCCACATCCGGATGCGGGACAGAGATGGCACCAGTCATCGTCAGCGTTCTCTCAGGACATCTGTCCTTAAAGGTTTGGACAGGAGCGCCTCTATCCATCATCAGATTCAGAAGCCAGGTGTCCCAAATAAATCTCAGGTCAAAGAGAAAAGTTTAATTCTTTTCTGCCCTTTTATTTTTGTTTTTTTCCTTGTTGTTGCTGCTGTTCTACCCAGAGACTTTCAGCCTGGTGTGTGTGTGTTAACCTCTGTCTACAACTCTCTGTTATAGCGTTTTATTATTATTATTGTAGCTGATTCTTTTAATAATTACTACTCCAGAGTGATGCTTATTACCACAATCCAAAATGAGAAGTGCTGTGGTCTCACTCAGCATTTGGTTTGTCTTTTCTCTTATTGTATGGAGCCCCAATTCTGACAAAAAGTAGAAATCAGACATTTCAAAACATAGATCAGTAGATTTAATCAAATATGGTATACGATTTTTTGAAACTAGTATTTCTTTTTTTTCTAAACCATCTCTTGTTACATTAGCACATTTTTTTTCTCCCATCTTTTTGGGAGCTAACATTTACTCGTGTCTGCTTTTAGCTCAACGTTAACCATCTTGGCGTTCTACACCATTGAACACCTAGCCTGATGCACAAAGCAGTCAGTGTTAACTAGTGGTGTTACTCGGATCAGTGGTTCGGGTTAATCTGGAAACAATGAGTGTTTTTAAAAAAAATAGGGACAACTCAATTTACATGTTGATTATTTAAATGACCAGAATAACAAAACAAACTTTTTTCTTATGTTAAAGGTCCAGATCTATTAAAGTGTGTGAAGTTCATGAACAATAACATCTCACCTGTAGTAGATATCACCTTGAACAACCTCAGTTTGGAAAAAGAGATTTGTTTTGATGGGATTGATGAGCTGATTGCTAGTCTGAATGAGGTCAGCTATGAAGTGTTTCTTCTCTTTTACACCATCATCAACATTCTTGGTTATTTGTATCAGAAAACTGCTGTAGCACATCTAGCTTGAATTTATTGAATATTCTGCTGGAACAACCATGAAAAGTAAAATGTAAAAGTTACAAAACGGCTATGAAATAGTGACTGACCCTATTGAGACTAGCTGTTAGCTCACCTGTTTGATCAGAACTAATCTCTGTTTCTCCACACTGAGGTTATTCATAGAGCCATCTACAACAGGTGAGATATTAATTGATCATAACCTCACTGAACTATCATTTTAAAGGTTTCCCTTAAGTTGTTCTCACTGGTTAAACTAAAGATAATTGTTTCACTTATCAGCTTTATTTATGGAATGCATTTGTGTGCATAATTTATTTCTAAGAAGATGAGTATTATGTTTCTCAGTACTTTTTATTTATTTTCTAGCGACTTATCCTTTCAGCTAAGCACCCTAGCCAGATGATTAGTTGATGCACTCCAACTCTAAATCTACTGGACGCCACAAAGTTATTTCCAACAATCAGCAGACCGCAGATAAATGACTAAATTGGAGGCAAATTTCAAAATAAAACTGTAATAATAAAATGTGCTAATGAGAGCTAAAGTGATGTGTGAGGTTTGTTGTGTTTTGATTTTAGTTGTTTAGCTTACACTGTTAGACAAACTGTAAGGCAGTTTTTTGATATGATTTTAACTACTTTTTGTCAGTTTTATGGTTCAGTGAGTTTAAGTGTAAACTTGGTCAAGGCCTGTACAAAGTTAATGCAAAATGAATTTAATGTAGCAGTAAGCCTTATTCTTCTATTTCCTCATTTTAAAATAATTGTTCTGTTGGATAATCTCATTTTCCTCTGATCGACTACTTTCTTGGATCAAGGGTTGATTTCTATACGTGGGTGGAAGAGAAATGTGTTTTTTATTTTGATTTCATAATCTTTAGTGTTTGTAGTTTTCTGAGAGTAAATTAGACTGAACCATTATTTGTCAACATATAGTTTTGTTTTCAAAAAATTCAATCCCTTAGAAAATCTGATCATTTGATCGGGGTTTATTGGAGAAACTCATCAGATTAGAATTTAAACTGACTAGAGAGCCATTTGGAAAACATATAAGAAGTTTATCCCTCTAAAAGTCATGCTTTATTTCGATGCCCTGTTGTTTTTTGTGAAGTGTTGATCACTGTGCAAATGTCTCTGCAATTTCTTCTTTTTTTATATATATATATTTTTATGCTTTCTATTTCAGGGGAAGGTTGTGTTCTTATCCCCTCAACCATCCATCTACCTCACTTTTATTTTCTTCAATCTATTTAAATGTACAAACAAACATGTCATCTCCGTTGTCTGGCTGTAGTTACAATCTCACTGGGTGCTGTTTAATGTGGTCAAACTCAAACCACAAACCAAACCATCCTGGCAGCAGCAGACGGGGCTCAGAAGCTCCATAATCACAAAGTGGAGAAAATAAATCAAACATCCACGCTCCTGCTGCAGGCCTTAGTCGTGACGTTTCACCTGAAGGGACAGTTTACAACCAATTTGGTTTTTAAAATCAACAAACAATTATAACTACTACATTTGTTGACCAACGGAATAATTTTTTGTTCTTTTTACATCACTTACAGAACTTTGGACTCTGTCCTTACATCTTCAATCTTATAAGTTGATTTAAACATTTTCTTGATCTAGGTTTCTGGTTTTGACTAATCACATTTGGAGTTCAGGGTGGTGATTTCAGAGTTTGTGGTCTGATTTTTGCCTCATTTAATAATTTTTTTACCACTGGAACGCCTCACAAAACCAACATAAATCAAACATTTCTGTTTTCCTTCCCCCTCTACATCCCTCCTTTTGTTACATTGATTGATGATTTGTTACCTATATTTTGAAATGTGTAAATTATTCATAGCCTTCCAGGTCTTGCATTTCTGTTGAAATGATCAGTTGGACTAAGGTTTCGTTGTAGTTTTTCTTTTGTACATGTTGTAAGAATTTTTTCTTGTTATCGATATATTCTGAGTACTGGGAAAAATGATTGGCTGAAGGAAAAGAGAATGTCTATTTCTCATTCTTTTTTTTCTACACAAAGTCTAAGATGAATAAAAATGTATGCAAACTTTTTTACTGCTCGTCTTTGACTTTTGTGTAATCTTTTCACATTTGAAATGAATGGAAATTAAGTTTTAAATAAAACACTGACCCTTGTTTTTAGGAATTAATTTACTGATGCAAACACACACACAATTCAACATTGAGTTGTAAAATCAAATCTTAGTATAATAAAATTGTTTGGTCCTCTGTTTGGTTTTTTTTTTGGGGGTTTTTTGTTTCCATACTCTAAAAATAATTATAATAAATACTTAGATGTAGGAGGGGTGTTTTTTTGTTTTTGTTTTTACAGCACCTCACCTATTTCATTTTCACATAATGGAACTCAATGTAACTATCATTTTTTGTTGTAAGTTACTGGAAAAACTCACAAAAAATACATTTTTGTAATAAAATGTGTTGGCTACTGCTTAAAGACAGCTCATCTTTAAGTTTCTTCTTTAAAAAACATTTAATTCTCAAAGTATTTAATTTTGTTAACAGCATTATAATGTTAAAGCAGATGATACAAGTTTTTATCTATCACTTGGAAATATGTACATATACAATACCAGTGTAAAGGGAATTATTACATTTTAAAACGTTTTCATGTTAAATTTTCTAACACTTGCAGTTCCACTTTAATATTTTTGATTCACTTATTTTTATTTTACCTATCCCATTATTTTTCTTCTTTACCTGTGCTTTTGTAGATTCCCAGCACTTTTTACATTTTTTTATAAACAAGCTCACAAATAAATTGAGAAAATGCAATTTAAAGCGTTTACCAGCAGGGGGTAGCAAACGCTCGATGGAGGCCATCTCTGCTGGAAATATTAACAGAGAAGAAGTAGACTGACGTCATTGTTTACGGTAGATGAATGTTGCTGTCCAGCAGCTAATTCTTTTGGCTGTTTTTACATCTTTAAATGTATTTTGCTCTCGGCAGATTACATTAATATGTTGGCTGATTTTTATTATTCTACAACAATCCTACACAACTGAGGTAAGTTGATTTTGTTGATAACATGCGTAATTTTGTGTTAGGAATCCAAAGCTAACATGCTAGTGTTTAAGTCACCATAAGCACAAATTGGATATATTTTAAGACGTTTTCCTCTCGTGTTTGTCTCCGATATATTGTAGCATTATGATATAAAGCTGTTTTCAGTTTGAGACTCATACTTGCCTCTGTCCATCTGTTTGACTTCCAGAAAGACAGTGATGCCTTAGAGACAGAGTCTCCTTCATCCCAGAGGGGAGGTCTCCTCTCAACATGGCTACTGAACTTCATGAGACTATATTTATGGCCAAGCAGGAGCGCCACAAAAACCTGTTTCTGAACTATAAAAACCTGAATATTTTCCCGGTGGAGCTGTTGAAGGATGAAGGGCTGCAGTTTTTGGAGAGATTGTACATGAAGAGAAACTCACTCACTACTCTGGTACTCACACACAGCATACTGACTTTATTAGATCAACTAAAACAGTTCAGTTCACTTTTTAAATATTACAACTTATTTGTGCTTTTGTCTTTTATCAGCCTGACAATCTTGCTCAGAAGCTCCCAAATCTAATTGAACTGTAAGTACTCTCCTATGTATTTTTACTTTCATAGAATGAATGAGATTTTCAAAGGCCAATAATGACCTATTATTTTTCATTGTTGTTTTAACAAAAGGTACTTGCACTCAAACAACATAGTCATTATACCCGAAGGTAAGTCTGCAGTGTGGTCATGTTAGTACATTTGAGTCATACAGATATTTTACTTGTGTGAAGTTAAATTGGTTGGTTGATTGATTTGATTTTCTAGCTATTGGAAACTTGGCCAGATTACAGTCATTAGACCTGAGTAACAACGCCCTCCAGCTACTTTGTCCAGAAATTGGCCGGCTGAGGTCTCTACGGCACCTAAGACTGTCCAACAATCAACTTAAATGCCTTCCCCCAGGTAAAATAATGCCCCTTTATTACTTCAGTTAGAAATGTTTTTACTACTATGTAGTTAAAAACAACATTATGTAGGACCATGCGAAGCTGTTAAGACACCTTAAGATGAATTCTTTTCTTAACAGAAAATTATTTCTTACAATCTTTTAAATAGGTCTTGATCTTTAATTCTTCAAGCCTTTTGAGCGTTTTAGTTTTTAATTTAAACGTTTTTCTGTCCATTCTTTATACAAGTGGAGGACAAAGGACAGCATATCAGGCATAAAAGAAACTATACACAACATATGAATTGTATCTGAAAGTTGTGTCTTTAAGAAACGGGGAAAAACATTAACGTCTTAAACAGAGGACTGGAGAAATTCTTCACTCTTTAGTTCAGGGGTGGGGAATCCTGGTCCTCAAGGGCCACAGTCCTGATTTAAATGACCTCCTCAGTGTGCCTTCAAGGCAACCAAAACGCTCTTAATCACCCACTAATTTAGATCAGGTGGGTTGAAGAGAAGAAACCACTAAAATGTGCAGGACTGTGGCCCTCGAGGACCAGGATTCCCCACCCCTGCTTTAGTTAATCATAGACTGAATAACAGCTAATTAGAAGAAGTTTATTTAGTGCCTCTAGATATGGATCACAAGGTGCTTTACAGAAATCCCCTTATTGGTGCTAAAATAGTAAATACCATTTCCTGTCTTTGAACTGAGTTATCATTGGTGTTCTTTATAAATTCAGCAAAAGAAATGGAAAAAAGTGTGCCTTTGTCTCAGGTTTGTATTAACAAAGAGCCTAAAGATTCACTTTAAAACTGGTTTTCTCCTTAGTTGCTTATAATGTGTTGACACGGCACCTTGAGTTCCAGGAGCCTTTTTATGAACGATTTAGATCAGAGTTCAGTGGCTTAGAAAATCAATTCCTCCAAAAACGGTCAGGTGCAAAGACAGAAAACGAGAAACAGAGCCGCCAAAATCCAAAAAGGAACTTTAAAAGACCTTTGGATATTTTGAAAGGATATTGATCTTCAAAATATTACAAGATCAGACCACATAGAAACAATATGTAAAGAATGAGGGCTTCTACCCATAACAGTAGATCTGCTTCATGCATTTGGATTCTTTCCTATAAATGCCTAAAAGAAGTGTGTTATGATTTGAATGTTCTTCCTGTAGAAAGAACAGGTTATGGTTAATATTTTTGTGCCACACAGCTCACATTTAATAAATAATGATAGATTTAAATATTTAAGTTCAAAGACAGCTGTAGTTATTTTCAGCTGCTAGGAAACCCGTGTTTTTTCTTTTTTTTAAATGTTTTTTCTTTTCTATTCACTGATGCTTTTGATGGCCTCCATAAGAGACTTAGAACATTTTGTTTGCCACCAGGAGGCAGCAGAGCCATCATATTAAAGTTCAGAGCATTTTGATCCTAAATATCCAGATGTTTTGTATTATTGTTTAGTTATTGAGATGTTTATCTCACAATATGCAGTCTTTAACCTCAGGTTACTGTAATAAATCAGTTAATTTAGTCAAGTTCAGTTGAGTCTAGTTTTAATGAGTTTGGAGGTTTAAATCTGGTTTCTCTCCATTTCTCTCATGCCGTCTGATGCCTGCAGAGATCGGTGATCTGCAGGACCTGGAGACTCTGGACGTGGCCATGAACCAGCTGGTGTCTCTACCAGACCGCCTGCACCGCTGCCTCTCCCTTCAGAACCTGACTGTGGACCACAACCTGCTGAGCCACGTTCCTCGACAGCTCTGCTGGCTGCACCGCCTCAACCAGCTCTCCATGGCAGCCAACCGGCTAACCTTCCTTCCACTTGGTCAGTCCCTTCTCTCATCTCTAATTTTCTGTAGAGTTGTGGATTTGATGAACAAAGTATTTGTGTGTATTTCAGATCTTGGCAGGTCGCGAGAGCTGCAGTTTGTGTTTGTAGATAACAACTTGGACCTAAGAGGCCTCCCGTCCTATTTGTACAATAAGGTCATCGGCTGCAGCGGGTAACACGCCTAACTCAGATAAGATGTTGGTCAGCTGAAATTACATCTTTACTTGAACAGTCTGAGTTATCTAGAACTCTGATTGTAAAGATTTAATTACACTAAAATAATAGAACATACCTGGAGATACTTCACCTGGAAACATTGTCTTCTTTGTGCTTGTGTCCCCCTCAGAACAAATACTTATCAGGAAACCATTGACATCAACACCTGAAACACATGTAGTCATGAAGGTGTTGATCTGTGTGTCTGTACAGGTGTGGTGTATCATCTCAGCCACTGGGGGGTGAGATGGGTGAGGTGCTGCGCGAGGCTCTGATTGGCCTTCCAGCTGAAGTGAAGGTGATTGGATCAGAGAAGGATAACGTGGTTCCTCTGGAGGAGCTGGCAATGAGGACTCTGCAGCGCGTCTACCACCAGCACCCAGCGGGTGAGGACGATTCAACTAGTTATAAAATAAATAAAGTGTGAAAATGTGTTTTTCCTTTTAGTTTTATTCTGTTTTTGGTTTAAATAAATGTCAATATCAGACATAACTTGAGTCATTTATTCAGATTATTTTTATCTGATATAGAAATTTGTTTGCTGATCTGAGACATCTAAGTGACAAACATGAAAAACAGAAACTATCTGACAGGGAGCAATTACTTTTTCACAGCACCGTATTTAATGACATCACTTCACAGCTCCTTCCTGGCATGTTGTGCTTTCAGGCCTGAACTTGCTGCCACCCATCAGCCTCCCAAAGAGCCTGCTGGACCTGCTGCAGTTCCCTCTGGGTCACTGTCACCGGTGCAGCCAGGCCATGTTCACCATCACCTACCCCAAGCTCTTCCCCCTGCGTGACACCGCCCTGGCAGGAGTGCACCGCAGGTCAGAACAAACAGATCTGTCTCTATAACAGCCAGATGTGTTGTGTTTTGATATTTCTGTTCCTTCTTCTGCAGAACCACTGTGAGTTTTGTGGCCTATTGCTGCTCCAGTCACTGCCTCCGGACCTTCAACCTGCAGGGGTGACACGACCACCCCTCGGTCCGTCTACACTCATGAGGGTGATGGATGATGTCATGTTATCCGTCACCAGGTGGAGCCGATATGTAGGAGCTCTACGATTCGTTCTAACACAGAAAACCACCCAGAAGCAGGCGTCTGGAGGGTGGGACTATTGACCTGCTGCTCCTCAGTTTAACATTTCAGCTCTCTGGACTCAAACCTCTTGTTATTTAACAGGAAGCAGGAGGTTCTTTTGTGTTTGGTTTCATTATAATAACCAGCTCACCACCAGTCACTAACAGTATTGAACCTGAGGTAACATCAAGGCTCTGAAAGCACTTTTTCAAGAAAACACTTGGTTTTTGTGAATTAATGAAGCCATTCTTCTTTTCACAGACGTTTCTTGTATCAGACACGCCCCTCTGGTGGAGTCTTTTATGAAATACGTTTGTGCTGATTACTGATGGATATTTGAAGGTTTGTTATTTAAAGTGTGAGTTTGTTGTGTTATTTACAGCTGATTAACACCCCTCAGAGGTCAGATCTCACAGGACCCCTTTAGACTCGAGTCTGTAGCAGTCAGAAATGAAGGCACACCTCTCCATTCCCTTTGAAGGTGTAACCTTTGACCTGCTGTGTATTTGTTGAACAGAAAGCAGCATTGTTTGTATTGTTTGTTGCATTTGTCAGATTTTAAGTTTTTATGTTGAGCAGCAGTTTTTATTGATCAAACCAGAATCGGTGTCTTTCTGTCATTACAAGCCTTAAATAGCTCACTTTGGATCAAAGATACACGATGAACCAAAAAGCCAACTTTTAAAAGTGAAAGCGGTGTATTTGTTGGTGTCTCCTGTCCACAGACTCACTCCCTTTAACATCAGCCTCCTGTCTCCGTCTGAGGAAAACGTTGTGTTGTCTTGTTGGACTGATGTCTGTATGTTAGTTCTGTTAGTTTTTATAGATTGCTTTGATCGTGTTGCTTTTGGCAGTAAATGTTGACTGAAGTCAGAGTGAATTTCTGCCTCTCAGAAGAGATCATTTAATCAAAGGTTCAAATTTAGACGATATTCTTATATTTCTATCCATGTTGTCTCTACATCACACCAAAGATAAAGGAATCAGTTTAACTACAGATTGGCAGGTTCCTACCTAAACGTATTATTGATCCAGTGTTTGTGGTAACTAGTGATGAGTCTCAGACTGTCCCACTCTTCTTTACAGAATTGTTTGAATTGGAGGGTTTTACAACATGGACGGCCTGTTTAAGGTCAATACCGTATGATGATGCTTTAATAAAATCCAGAGTTAGTTTTACTGCAGATGGAACGAGACACACACCTTCCAGAAGGTCCCACTTTATTTATTCAGGTTTTCTGTGTTTGATGTTAAAATGTGTTTGCTGATCTGAAACATTTAAATAGAAAAACAAAAACATCTGTAAGGGTGTAAATATTTTCCCTCTGTGTTGTATCTTACACTGCCTTTTTCCTTTTTGATGTTCATTAACTTCCTGGGTGATGAGTCGTCCACAGCAGCACATTGTTCTGGGTCTTTCTGCACGATGACAGAAGGCTGTGGAGCTGATGGAAGCGTGTCTCCATCACCTGGATCGATGGCATGCTGGGACAACTCCGACCTCGGTCCTGTGACGGCTGCAGCTTCAGCTCTCTGCTGTCCCTCTGGGACTATCACATCTCATCCTGCACACTCCCCTGAAACCTCAGGCTTCAAAACAAGTGTTTATTTTACAGCATGTGATCACACCCGCAGAGTTCTGCATGAAAAATTATAATTACTTCTTCCCTTGATAAAGATCAGTCTGTGGTAATGAAAAGACCTGTCTTACTAATGTTGATGTTTTTACCAGGTGAACCATATCACGCATACATTTTCACAAAACACAACTCAGTCCTAAGCATTGACAGTATAATGAGATTCATTGTGCCCATCACTTGGGAGAGATCACTTTAGTGGTTTAGTCACGGGGCTGTTAACTTCACGAAGAGTAGGACAATCCATCACTCCAAAATCAGATCGATTTAACAAACGAGATGCTCTGATGAGGGGAAAAGGGAGAGAGGTGAGAGAACTAAGAAGCTGCAGCTGTGATGATGAATCAGTTTCTAAAAGCATTAAAATGAGCAGGTTCAGAGAAACAAGATTAGACAAATCTATCGTAGCATCCGCATGTTTGAGGGCAGATTTTAAACCTTCCAGTTGTAGCCAAGCATTCTGAGAATGACAAAAATGTTTTTCACAAAGTTGAACTGTCTTCAGATCTTATTGTCAGATGTTTCTATGGTTACTGAAGTAGAATCACAAGTATTTATAAGTTCAAAGGCTTTTATTGACAACAACATTGGGTTTATAAAGCGTTGATCATTACAGTGTTGGTTCTTTTGTTTTTACAAGACCTCTGCAGTTCACCCTGACTTGCTGTCAATCAGCGTCTGGTCCAAATCCTGACTGATGGCAGCAGCTTCATAGTCGGTGCTTGGAGTGTGTCCACCTACCTCTTGAGAACCAACCACAGGTTTTTAATGGTCTGAGGAGTTTCTTGGAAACGGATCTTAAATGTTGTTTTATTCCTGGAGCTACTTACGTCTGATTGTAACCATATGGCACAGTGATCCATCATTGCTCATCAACAGACTGTTCTTAGATAGGAGGAGTACCTCAGGGAGAATGTTTAGGTACCATTCTTTATGTTTGTGTTCTGAGGCTAAACTGTGAGGGAGTCCACTCCCTTGACTGAGAAGCAGCCCCACACCTCTCAGGATGCTTTAGTAGAGCAGGACGTCTAGCAGTCAGAGGGTAGCTGTTTGATCCCAGCGACTGCTGGGTCACTTTGTCGTTGTGTCCTTGGGGAGGAGACTCTCAGATCATCTCACACCTGCCTGCTGCCATTCCTCAGCAAGTTCTGTACTGGTGGAGTCCTGATCCCACAGCTGGATCAACTTTAGGAGATGATTCTGGTGCTGCTTACTGACTTTCTAGCTGGGGTACTTTGAAACCTTCTTCATGGGATCTTTGGGGGATTATGTTTATGTTCATGCCAAAGAGAGACCGTGTAATTAAATGCAGTTCTCCTGATCACTCTTCATGACCTAGAGGTCACGCAACCTTTAACCATAAAATCTGAGGCAGACGACTGAGAGTTAATGTTTGTGTTCAACCATGCAGCAAACGTATAGTAGTAAAAGCAGCAGTTTTATGTGTTTATTATGGCAAGGGCGTAGATTTGCTCGTCATTGGTGGGGACCAGAGCGAGGTGGGGGGTGGGAGAGTGTGTGTGTGGGGGTAGCGTGTGCTGCAGAATAAAGCGATATGCACTGTAATGCTGGTCCCAAAGTTAATATCACTGGAAAAATGCCTGATGGTCCACCCAGACTCAGAGCAGTAGGATCCATTGGGATAAGCGGCTCTCTGGGGTGACACGCTCCGGTTGATCCAGACACGTACGCCTCCTTCCCCTGGACACAGGTCCACGCACAGTGAGCACAAAGCAGTGACCAATCACAGACCAGTGATCTGTGGTTTCTGTTTCTGCTGACAAACACTCGCCCTCTTGTGACCGTCTTGTGACATTACAAATAACAGTTATTACAGTGCTTTTATATAAAAATATTGAAAAATAAACTGTAAATTGAAGAACATTTTATTTTATGTAAAACCATTATTCAGCAGTCCTTAGGATATGTTAAAATACTGTAATGTTTAAAGAAATTCATAATCCAAGGCAGTATTGTTGAAAACAGCTAGTTAATGAAGTGAAGTGTATTCAGCTGGGATGGTAGCACAAAGCAGTGAACCATCTTGTGACTTCTTGGTCTTTGGTTTCTGTTTCTGATGAAGCACACCCGCCCTCTTGTGGTGGTTTTGTGACATTACAACAAGCATTATTTACAGTGTTTTTAGTTGGAAAAAACCTTTGTATCTATCGCTCTCTTGTGGCAATAAGGTGAAACTACAACAAACTTTATTCACAGTGTTTCTAGTTTAAAAACCTTGAAAAATAGACAGTAAATTAAAGAACACTGTCTCTAATGTAAAATTATTATTCAACCATACATAGGACATGTTAAAATACTGTAATTTCTAAAGAAGCTCATTATAAATCAAGACAGTATTGTTTGAAAACAGCAAGCTAATGAAGTGAAGTGTATTCAGCAGGGATGGTAGCATGTCAGTCCGCTGGGCTGCACATATTATTTGTGTGGAATGGGGATACAGTGCTACTTCTGCATCCTTGGATCGAATTAATGGTGGGGACAATTCAGTGATAGCTGGGAACTGGTGGGGACACGTCATCTCTGTCCATGCCAAGTCCACGCCCGTGATTTATGGTTTCCCCAAAGAATTCCCTAAAAAGTTTGACTAAAAAGTCAAAATGTAGCTTTTGAACAGTCTAATGAAACTTTAGCACTAGCTCCAAACAAACCTCCATCTGACCTGATCTGACTGTGTTGTTGTGCCAGTCTCAGCAGTGTGTCCCCTGCAGCTTGTGTCTCTGTCCTTTTGGGTGCTGTATTCCTGTATCTGTTTGTGTGAAGTCTTCTTTGGGCAAACTGCTGAGCTCACTGAGAAGTCAGAGAGACTCATCAGAAACAAGCCTCGGTGTACCAGAGAGAGCAGACATTAACACGTCTCAAACTGCACCGAGAATTACAGACCAGAAGAGATGCAGCGTGATGTGACATCATCCTTTTATTAGCATTTTATCACTTCCAGACTGGAGAAAACCAGAGAACAGAGAGGACTAGGAAAGAGAGGGAGATGTTTGAAAGACGAAAACATATTTTTAAATGCCACTGTGTGTGTGTGTGTGTGTGTGTGCGTGCGTGCGTGCGTGTGTGTGTGTGTGGCAGCAGGTTAGGTTCCTATCAGGCAAATAGAAGGAAGGTCAGGTGTTAGAGGACTGACAGGAGAACTCTGCAGGCTGTTTGTCTCTCTGGATTTTAAAGCTGACACCAGATTTCTGCTTTACACAGCGAGTTCTGCTCTGTTTGCTGAGGAGATTAAATATTTGTAATATAGTTTTATTCATTCTAATAATTAAGTTTTAACACTTAAATATTAAATTATTATTATTATTATTATTATTATTATTATTATTATTATTATTATTATTATTATTATCATTATTATTATTATTATCTGAATATGAGAAAGTCCAGCAGTCACCATGAGGAGGACTCAGCTGCCCTACCTTTCATCCACCGCCTCTGACGTCAGAGGGCGCGGACATTTTGTGGACAAATTCGCAATCAAAACCGGAAATTGGAAGACCAAACTATCAGAATAAAAGCCCTCAGCAAAACACCTAATGTAATATTAGATTTTACATCTGGTAATACATGATTTAGTTGTGTACATGAGCCTTGTTTAAAAAAAATCTTATTAGAGAAATGTAATTCTTTACCATAAACAAATTATTATTATTATTATTATTAATTTTTTCTTGTGATTTTAAATGTCTTTCATAATCAGACTAATCTATGAATAAAGTCTCGCCTCGCCTTCTTCCGCTTATCCGGGTCCGGGTCGCGGGGGCAGCATTCCAAGTCGGGCAGCCCAGGCCACCTTCTCCCCGGCCAAGTCCACCAGCTCCTCAGCTGGGACGCCCAGGCGTTCCCAGGCCAAACTGAAGATGTATTTCCTCCAGCTTGTCCTGGGTCGACCTGGGGGCCTCCTGCCGGCAGGACATGCCCAGAACACCTCCCGAGGGAGGCGTCCAGGAGGCATCCTTACCAGATGCCCGAACCACCTCAACTGGCTCCTTTCGATATGGAGGAGCAGCGACTCTACTCCGAGTCTCTCCCGGATGTCCGAGCTTCTTACCCTATCCCTAAGGCTGAGCCCGGCCACCCTGCGGAGGAAACTCATTTCAGCCGCTTGTATCCACGATCTCGTTCTTTCGGTCATTACCCAAAGCTCATGACCATAGGTGAGGATTGGGACGTAGACCGACCGGTAAATCGAGAGCCTTGCTTTCTGGCTCAGCTCCCTCTTCACCACGACAGACCGGTTCAGCATCCGCATCACTGCAGACGCTGCCCCAATCCACCTGTCGATCTCCCGCTCCCTCCTTCCCTCACTCGTGAACAAGACCCCGAGATACTTGAACTCCTCCACTTGAGGCAGGACCTCTCTCCCGACCCGGAGTTGGCAATCCACCTTTTTCCGGTCGAGAACCATGGCCTCAGATTTGGAGGTGCTGATCCTCATCCCAGCCGCTTCACACTCGGCTGTGAACCTCCCCAGCAAGAGCTGAAGGTCAGAGCTCGATGAAGCTAGGAGGACCACATCATCCGCAAAAAGCAGAGACGCGATTCTCCTGTCACCGAACTCAACACCCTCCACACCACGGCTGCGCCTAGAAATCCTGTCCATAAAGGTTATGAACAGGACCGGTGACAAAGGGCAGCCCTGGCGGAGTCCAACCCTCACTGGGAACAGGTCCGACTTACTGCCGGCTATGCGGACCAGACTCACACTCCTCTGGTACAGGGACTGAATGGCCCTTAACAAAAGACCATCCACCCCATACTCCTGGAGCGTCCCCCACAGGGTGCCCTGGGGACACGGTCATAAGCCTTCTCCAAATCCACAAAACACATGTGGATTGGTTGGGCAAACTCCCATGACCCCTCCATCACCCTAGCGAGGGTAAAGAGCTGGTCCACAGTTCCACGACCAGGACGAAAACCACATTGCTCCTCTTCTATCTGAGGTTCAACTATCAACTGAACCCTCCTCTCCAGTACCCTGGAGTAGACCTTTCCAGGGAGGCTGAGGAGTGTGATCCCCCTATAGTTGGAACACACCCTCTGGTCCCCCTTCTTAAAAATGGGAACCACCACCCCGGTTTGCCACTCAACAGGAACTGCCCCCGATGACCACGCAATGTTGCAGAGACGTGTCAGCCACGACAGACCTACAACATCCATAGCCTTGAGATACCCAGGTCGGATCTCATCCACCCCTGGGGCTCCGCCGCTGCGTAGTTGTTTGACTACCTCAGCGACTTCTGCCCCAGAGATTGGACAGTCCGTCCCCAGGTCTCCCAGCTCTGGTTCCTCCTCGGAATGCGCGTCGGTGGGATTGAGGAGCTCCTCAAAGTATTCCTTCCACCGTCCGACTATAGCCCCAGTTGACGTCAGCAGCTCCCCGTCCCCACTGTAAACAGTCTGAGCAAGTTGCTGCCTTCCTCCCCTGAGGCGCCGGATGGTTTGCCAGAACCTCTTTGGAGCCGATCGATAGTCTTTTTCCATGGCCTCGCCAAACTCCTCCCACGCCCGAGATTTTGCCTTGGCAACTGCCACTGCTGCACTTCGCTTGGCCCGCCGGTACCTGTCTGCTGCCTCTGGAGACCCACAGACCAGCCACGCCCTGTAGGCCTCCTTCTTCAGCCTGACGGCTCCCCTAACCTCTGGTGTCCACCAGCGGGTACGGGGGTTACCGCCACAACTGGCACCGGCTACCTTGCGACCACAGCTAGCAACAGCCGCCTCAACAATCGCAGAGCGGAACAAGGCCCATTCGGACTCAATGTCCCCCACTGCTCTCGGGACGCGGTCGAAGCTCTGCCGGAGGTGGGAGTTGAAGACCATCTTGACAGGCTCTTCTGCCAGGCGTTCCCAGCAGACCATCACTATACGTTTGGGTCTACCAGGTCTGCGCGGCATCTTCCCCTGCCATCTGATCCAGCTCACCACCAGGTGGTGATCAGTTGACAGCTCCGCTCCTCTCTTCACCCGAGTGTCCAAAACATATGGTCTCAGGTCAGATGATACAACTATAAAGTCAATCATCAACCTGTAACCTAGGCTGCCCTGGTACCAGGTGTACCGATGGGCATCCTTATGTTCGAACATGGTGTTCGTTATGGCCAAACTGTGACTTGCACAGAAGTCCAATAACAGAACACCACTCGAATTCAGATTGGGCGGGCCGTTCCTCCCAGTCACGCCCCTCCAGGTCACGCTGTCATTGCCCACATGAGCGTTGAAGTCCCCCAGCAGGACAATGGAGTCCCCTGTAGGAGCGCTATCCAGCACTCGTCCCAGAGACTCCAAAAAGGGTGGGTACTCTGAGCTGCTATTTGGTGCATAAGCACAAACAACAGACAGGACCCGTTCCCCAACCCGAAGGCGTAGGGAAGCTGCCCTTTCGTCCCCTGGGGTAAGGTAGTCTTGGGGCTAACAGAAAGCCCACCCCAGCCCTCCGCCTCTCACCCGGATCAACTCCAGCAAAGAAAAGTGTCCAACCCCTCTCCAGGACTCGGGTTCCAGAGCCAATGCTATGTGTCGAGGTGAGCCCAACTATATCTAGCCGGTATCGCTCAGCCTCTTCCACAAGCTCCAGCTCCTTCCCCGCCAGAGAGGTGATGTTCCATGTCCCGATAGCCAGTTTTCCCGTCCGGGGATCGGATCGCCAAAGCTCCCGCCTCGGTCTGCCACCCGATCCACAATGCACCGGACCCTTCACGCTCCTCCTGCAGGTGGTGGGCCCACAGTTGGATGAGCCCATTTCTCCGGTTCGGGCTGGGCCCGGCCGGGCCCCATGGGCGAAAGCCCGGCCACCAGGCACTCGTCCACGGGCCCCAACCCCAGGCCTGGCTCCAGGGTGAGACCCCGGTAACCCTCCGGGCCGGGTACTCAGACTCTTTGATAGTTTCTCCATGAAGGGTCTTCTGAACCGTTCTTTGTCTCACACCTCCCCTAGGACCAATTTGCCATGGGTGACCCTACCAGGGGCACAAGTGCCCCAGACAACATAGCTCCTAGGATCGTTAGGGCACTCAAACTCCTCCACCACGATAAGGTGACGGTTCAAGGAGGAGTATGAAGTCATTCTCACGGTGGTGGTAAACTACAACAGACGTCTGAAAAGCAGCTCAGTTGAAGGCTGATGGGTCTTGAAACCAGAGGGCTGTAGGATCAAATCCAGCCACTCAGTTCATAGAAGAGCTGCAGCATTTCCCAGCATGCAGTGGGTGAAAGTCAGGTAGACCCACAGGTCAAAGATCAATCACAGCTAAACGCTGTTATTTCACAGGCGGGTCTAAGAGACTCATTTATTCTGGACAGAAGATGAAGAGGCAGCTTAACTTGATCAATTTCAGCTTTTTGTTAAATTTTTTAAAATACAGAAAAACATTGAAACTTTAGAATGAAAAAAGACCAGAATGACAAACAAATCATAACTAGGACTTAACATTTTTTAATATAATGGAGACACAGTCAGGAAACAGAGTACGTCTAATGCACGAGTACTAAATGTGTTGCAGTCAGTCTGCAGGAAGCAGGAGGTAAACAGAGTTCCTCTAAATCTGAACCTTTGATGCAAAACATTCCTGATTGATCTTTTGTTTTCAAGGGATGAAGTCAAAATTTAAAAATATCCAAACAGACTGAATATTCTGATGAGTTTAAGCACCAAAATGATCATTTCAGAGTTCTTGTAGAGTTCTTTGGTTTGACTGATATTTGAGAATTTTCCAGGTTATGACTCTTCAGACCCTCCTGAGACCAGATGTCCTTATATGGGCATCCCTGCATCATATGTTCAACTTAAGTGAAATGTCTTTATTCAGGGAAAGTTGTGCTTAATTTATTATTAAGTAGATTGTTTTTTTTTTCTGAGAAAAAAAATTGAATTAAAAAGAACAGCTAATTACTAAAAACAGCTTGTTTTTATTTTATTTTAATCTAACATTAAAGTCTAGTAATATTTTTTGTTTACACGGTCCCACTGAGCACAAACAGTAAAGCAAATTAAAAGTTTCTCAAAACTATAACCGAGCAGCTTCATTGTTGATGTTTCAGATAAGAAGAACGCAGGTTGTCCTGTGGAGGTTTTATTTTGTAAATCCTAAACCGGAAGTGTGTGAGTAAATCTTCTAGGCGTGCACCGTGGTGGAGGGGGGGGGAGGGCGGCGTGTCTCCACCGGGTAGTAGTCCCGTTAAACGGCAGCTCAGGAGCGGACGGACATCTCCACCGCGTTCAGACTCCAACAGCAAAAAAAGAAGAATAAAGTTAAGAGGTGGGTTTAAACGAGCCTGTTTATTATGCGCGTTCAGACCTGTTACACGACGTTAAATACTCAGGAGGTTTAAAAGTCAGCTTGATGTCGAGTTTTCCTTGAACAAAGAAGATGTTGCTTTTTGTGTTTGTTGTTTTAAGTCACAGAGTTGAAAATGGGTTTACTGTTGGTTTAATGTCGCTTTAATATGTTGATTCAGTTAGAGCAGGTCTGAAACTCGTTTGATGGTGAAACGAGTCACCTGTTTGTTATGGAGGCGCTTAAAGAGATAAAGATTCAGCACCTCGGACAGCTCCAGTCCAGGAGAAGTTAAACCTAACAGCACATCATTTAAGTCATCCTCACAGCTGGTTTTTACCTGTAAATACATTTTATCCAACTTTATCTTTTGGAAACATTTTTGATAAAAAAATTAAAATAAAATAATTCCAATAAACAAACAGAAAAACCTAATTTTGACTCAGAGAAATGCCTTGAAGTCATTTATTTGTGCTTTAGAGCTCCCTGTTGTTGGTGTTACTCTTAAATGTTTTGATCAGAAAACAAATTTCAATATCAGACAAAGATAACCTGAGTAAATGCTACATTTAGATGATTTCATTCATTAGAGTAAAAATCTATCCTGGATCTATGAGGAGATGTATTTGACCCCCTATTAAATCATTAACCACATTATTTGAAAAGCTGAGATCAGACCTGTAGAAGTAAGAAATCACTTCCATACAACCTGATTGACAGCATGAAGTAGGCTAAAAGATCTCAAAAAGCAATACGTCAAAACTCACTCTAAAGAAATTCAACAATTCCAGAGTTAAAGTGTCTGCTGACCTGAAACAACACAACGCCTCGTCTCATATTTACCAAAAACATCTAGATGATCCCCGAGACTTCTGGGAAAATATTCTCTGGATTGGCAATTTATAAAATGTGGAATTGTGAAGGAGGCGTTGTCCTGTTCCAGCTGGAGTAAATCCATCGTAGCAAGTCAGACATGGTGGTAGTGTGACGGTCTGGGGCTGATTCAGGACCTGGACCACTGATGGAACCATGAATTCTGCTGACTACCAGAAACTCCTGATGACCTTTGACCTTAAACAGGCCATTCATGTTGGAAAACCCTCTACAGTTATTATGTTTAGGGCTCACTTCCTGTCCACGTAGGACCAGGTTGGTTTCGATGGCTGTGTTCACTTAATAAATAAAATCATAATTTGAAAACTGCATTTACTATTTACTCCGGTCACCTTTGTCTGAACTAACTGTACATGATGCTATTTTGGAGGCAACATGATAGAAAAAACAGAAGTTAAACATTAATAATAACACCACCGCTGATTTAGCTGAGGGTCAGAGTAATCCACCACTTCCTGTTCCTGCCCAGTTGATGACCTGAGCACCAAACCTGGATTTGATCAGGTCTCGTGTCTCTCGGGATGAGTGAAGTCAGCTGACTTTCTTCCTGTTTAAGACACACTGATTGGCTGTCCCCGTTTCCTGTCCCACCTCTGCACTCGTGTTAATGTCAGAGAGGACAAAGAGCTCAGGATGACTCTTAAGCAGGTCGACACGTGTGTTCGCTCTTTGTTTGGCAGCTCGATGCTGTTTGGAACCAGGAGTAAACAAGCAGATCTATCAGCCGGTGCAGGAAACCAGGTCTAAACGGGGGCGGAGGCTGATCTGAGACCAGCATTAAGTCTGTGGAACAGTTAACACCTTAGAGGTGTTCATATCTCCACTAAGGACCAGTCTGTTTCCATCAGCCTTCATATGGAGTGGAGTATGAGACCTTTATGGGTCTTATTGTTGTGTTTTTACTCATACGTTTGTTCTTTTACTGTATATTTCATTATTTTATAAAATGCTTCATGACTCTAACACTTAAAAAAATCTAAACCTGCTAAATGTTTAAATCTGACATCAAACAAACAGTTTTATGGGGTCAAATTAAACGTTCCTCCCCTGGAGATTCAGTGTTTTAAAGAACATGAATCCAGGTTGCATAAATATTGCGTTCGCGCTGTCACTGGCACATACCCCCCCTCCCCCTCTCCTCCACCACTTCATCAGAAGGAGGTGAGAATTCCCACCAGTCAGTCCCGCTGCATCTGTTAAAACATCACATCTTTTCCTGTCGTCTCAGGGCTGCAGTCGTTTCCTGTTGAAATGAGCAGCGAGCTCACATTCCTCAACCCAGTCTCTTCACCCCGTGGGGACATGTTCTGTGTTAGAAGCTGATTGGGTTTATATAAAATAAACACCTTTCAAACGTTGTTCGTCATGTTTAGGAGATTGAATCATCATTAGCAGTAAATCAGGTGTTTCATGCTACACCAGTAGGCCCTTATTAAAAAACTATTTGACTTAATAGACGTCTCCATCCTTAGAATCTTTATTTTTTAAAATTCCTGTGGAGCAATAATACAACAGACCATCATTTCTCATATCAGCAGACATGATCTTCATGTGTGGAATTTAAAACTTCAACATTAAAATGTTTACATAGGTTTTATTTCAGTTTTGAAGCTAAAATTTTTTTAATTTAAGTTTTCAAACTACTTCTATTAAGATCCTATGAAATCTATTTTCATCTTTTTGATCAAAATAAGGAATTCTGAAAAAAAGCCCAGCTATAAATAAAGATGAGTTCTGTTCTATTTGACTAATCTAGTAGGTTTTTGTCATTTGTAATGGTTTCTAATGTTTGGCAGAAAGGTGCTGTTTGTGATACAGGTTGTTATTTTTAGTGCATCATCCCACTTTTCACTTCAGAATCTTTATTTAAGAACTTGACGTCTTCATGAGGCAGGGAGCTGAGTTTATTGTCAGACAATCCCCTTTGGTGCAGAACACAGAATGTTCCTCCATTTTCTTTCATTTCACACCTCTGGTCGTCTGTCAGCTGAAGTAGCAGCTTCACTTTCTCAGTGCCCCCCCCCCCCCCCCCCCCCCCCCCCCCCCCCCCCCCCCCCCCCCCCCCATACACACACACAGCTCGGTGCTCTGAGCTTAATGCTCCACCAGCCTGATATTGTGATCTGATCCTGTTATTGATCAGGATGACACGGCGGCGCAGAGGTAACTGGACCTGGATCAGCTCTGCTCTTACCTTCATGGAGAAGGTTAAAAACTTTACAGCCTTTAAAAATAGACAGACTCAGTTTGACTTATTAGTTCTGGGAAATATTTACAAACCTACATTTGAAACATTGACATTTGCTGTTCAAAGAAAATTGATGGAGATGTTCTTTTACTGTCTATGCATCTACTGCAATATACGCTCACCTTCCACTTTATTAGGTACACCTGTTTGATTCCTTTTTAATGAAAATAGTTAATCAGCCAATCACATGGCAGCAACTCAGCTCATTTAGACGACTTTCTGAAGTTCATACTGAGCATCAGGATGAAAGAGATAAGAGATTACATACTGTAGTTGTCGGTGCCAGACAAGTCAGTTTCAGTAGTTCAGAACTGATCTACTGGAATCTTCACCCACAACCATCTTGAGGGTTTACAGAGAATGGTCTAAAAAAGAGATCATATCAGTGTCTGATTGAGATCAGGAGTCAGAGAATAGGCAGGCTGGTTCTAGATCATACAAAAGCAACAGGTGCTCAGAGAACAAACCAGTGTCTACAGAACAGCATCTCTGAACCACAACATGTTGGACCTTGAAGCAGATGGACGCCATGAGCAGAAGACCTCACCGGGCGTCTCCTGTCAGCTAAGATCATGAAACTGAGGCTACATTTCACAGGATCACCAGAACAGGACCAGACGAGACTGGAATAAGATTCTCTGGTCTGATGAGTCTCAGTTTCAGATGCAACAGTCAGATGATCAGGTCAAAATGTTGTAGGGGAGGTGTTCTGGTCTCACTTTGGGTCCCTTAGTCCCACCTGATCCCGATTTAACCTCCGCAGCCTTCCTGAGTGTTGTTGCTTCCATCCCTTTATGACCACAGTGGACCATCTTCTGATGCTACTTCCAGCAGGATAAAGCTCTATGTCTCAAAGATCAGATCATCTCTAACTGGTTTCTAGAACATGATGATGAGTTCAGTGGACTCCAGTGACCTCCACAGTCACCAGATCTCAGTCCAGTCCAGAACTGTTGGGATGTGGTGGAACGGGAGATTCACATCATGGATGGAACTGAGTGACTTAGTATAAAAATCTAACATGTAAAGAGCATCATGTCGACAGGTGTGTGTGTGTGTGTGTGTGTGTGTGTGTGTGTGTGTGTGTGTGTGTGTGTGTGTGTGTTAGTCTTGAAGTGCATGAAAAGCATGTTTGACGGAAAGTAAAGAAAGGCAGAGTGGTCTGAGTTATGTAAGTGGTTTCAGGCGAGTGTGTGTATGTGTGTGTGTGTGTGTGTGTGTGTGTGTGTGTGTGTGTGTGTGTTCTGTATGCCTACAGATTAATCCAGTGGGTTTTATCCTCAGTGAATGGGACAGTAGAGCTTTGCGCTGATTATCCCTGCAGGCCACAAACGACGTCTCTGAGTCTCCTGAACGTCCCGCTCTGCCTCCCTGCTCTTCTCCTCTCTTCGCCTGCGTCGTCGTCATCCTGCTGACAGGTTCGGCTAAAGTTGACCAATCAGAACATTTACCATGTCTGTTGGTGGAAGTTAGGAGTTGTTTATTATTTTAATGAAGATATCCAAAGTGTTCCTTTGAAAACACTCAGGTTTATTGTTTTTTTCTTCTTACTGGACAAAACGCCTCTTTTTTATCTGCCCAGTTCTTTAATCTGCCTGACTGCTTTTGATTTACCCAATTCTCCATCTTTAGATTATATAACTGAGAAATTTCAGAGGCACAATCTGCTCCGTTATCCCTGCTCAGCTGACACAAACGTGGCTAAATGCTGGAACCCTGCAGCCTCTCTTTGTTTTGGGTTGTTTGAAGGTGTTAAATCCAGTCCAGCACTTTAAATTTGTTACTGGAGGCAGAACTCAAACGTCTATCTCAGCCTCTTCCTTGCAGGTGCACATCCTGAAATCTGAAAAATCACAGGTTCTGTCTTTGTTTTTCTGGTTTTACCTTCAAAACCACAAGATTTTTAGAATAAATACTGATGTTATTTAAATAATGAATTGGTCTTTGCTCCAGATTTGCTCGGTGATTTTCCACAGCAGCTTTCTCTCTCTCTGTGTGTCCCTCCTGCCTCTCCATAGGGAATGTTTTAATTCAGAGAGGCCATATTGTCACAGCAGGCGCTGCTGACAGGAAATCAGCTCGCTCCATTCACCCTCGCCTTCAACCTGGATGGAAGTCAGGAGTTCTGTGAATGTTTGACAGCAACATTTTAAGAAAAACTAAATATTAAAAATATTAATATTAAAATCTGCCTCTAGCTTTTATTTTATCCAGCAACTAGACTCTATATTCAAAAGTGTCTAAAAGAATGGGGAAAAAAATATATAGTTTTAATTTATATAGTTCATCCTTGCAGACATTAAACACAGATTGATGCTTTTTAAACCTAAATAAGAGACTTTAGGCTTATTTTCTTTTTTTTTAGAATAAAAACTTCTCTTTAGTTTTTGATGAGCGTGTAAGTGAGTTTGGGCCAGATTCACTGACAGTTTAACTCTATTTAAGAAAGGTTAAGGTGTTTTTTTAAAAAGTTGGAGTGAATAAGGAAAGGCTGAAGGACGATGCAGATATTGCTTTCTGTTTTCCTTCCTCTGAGTGAATGTTTTCTTGGGTGTTAAACGTCAGCGATACTTCCTGTTTACATTCATTACAGCTAATGACTGTGTTTGTTTGAATGCTGAAACATTTGTAACCTTTCATTATTTTTACAGTCCAGTGTTCATAATCTAAGCCTATTTTAAAGAAACTGACCTGGAGTGACCTGGATGACTGAATGAACCTTCAAAGAAATTCATGGTTGTGATTTTTAAAAATCTTTCAATTCTGAACTTTTATTTAGCTTATTTTACAATAACTGTCCGTGGTCCTGAATAGGGGCAAATAAAAAAACTTACTTCTCATTGAGTTTAAGATGAGTTTTTGCTGATAAAACTGATCAAAAATCTTAAAGAACATATGTTTATGTTATTTATTTATAGAGGGACCACTCTATCTGTTACATTATTTCTGCCAGCTCATTAAAATGTTTGATGGACTCCTCTTGTCCTGAGTGAAAGGAGCTCAGTCCAGTTCACCTACAGAACTCTGCTTTTTCTGGTTTGTGACTTCATCTTCCTGTTTCTATAATCTCTTATTACATGAGAAGAAGTAGGCTAGCTCATGTTTTTGAGTGTATGTTGCCAGCTGCATGGTATATCAGCAGTCATGCAGAAAGTGGAGGCTGAACTGTGAATAGTTTAGTCCTCAGGCCGTCCTTCTGCTCCCTGCTCAAGTCACATCTTGGTCTAAATTCACAGCTTATAGGTCAGACACGTGTTTGCATCAGAGCTTTGATTTGAATTTTTACAAAAGAGCACTGGAAATAATCATTATGTTTCTACTTTTAATGAACATTTAGTGTCATTTGAATAGTGGAGTTTTTATTTTGTCCTGTCTGTTTTTTTATTGACAGAGAAAAGATGATGTCATATGTTTTAACAGGTGCTGAACCTCCTGAGTATTTCTATACAGGATAACATACTGCACATGAATTGTGTGTGTGTGCGCGTGCGCATGTGTGCACGTGTGTGTGTGTATGAGAGAGAGAGAGAGAGTGAGAGAAAGAGAGAGAGAGAGAGAGATATTTTATTACAAAGAGCAGCAGTTATGAGCTGAACTTATGGAGGTATTATTATTGTTGCAAAAAGATTCACACACGTGTACCATGCTATTTGTAGTTTTTCTCATACGTTCAGACTATTCTGGAGTTCTGTGTTTCTGATTTTAAACCTTCTGGAACTTCAAATGTTATTTATCTATTTGTAAGTTCAATAACCTTAAAAAACACCATCAATTCAAGTTTGGACTTATTAAAACTGCATTGAGTAATTTTCAAACAAGCTAGGTATAGCTATTTTACACAAACACGTCCCAGAGCTCGTCTTAGGCCATGCCCCCCCCCCCAGATATAGGGCTGCACATTGCCACAGTAACAAGAGAGAGCAAAACACCAGTCGTTGAAATGCTACGCTAATGTTCCCTCAGGTTTTTCCTCTTTCTACGTCCAAACGTTTTTTGTTTTCTGCTAGCTGAAAAGGTGTTTTTCTTTTGGGGACTCTGGTATTTTTTCCTTAAACTGAAGCGCTAACAGCCAGCTGTTTCTGTCCTTCTCTCACTTCCTTGGCGTTCTGCTGAAAAATGCTCCAGCACACATTAATGGAGGATCCAAGCAGTGTGGAAGTGTGGCGCTTCAGCGAGACAGACAGCTGGATTGTCCAATAGTTGCTTTCGGTCCGAAACGTATGACTGACTGAGGTTTTTAGAGAACTGTGAGGGAACCACCGTATTGATTTGCTTTGTTTATTTTTTTAATCACCACAACATATTTATAGCTATACAATGTTAGAATGTTGTTAGGAGGCATGAAAAAACCCATTTTAAGCTAATTTGTTTTGCAGATTATCTATATCACTTTTAACTTCTGAGTGATGATCTACAGAAAACCTTGCAGTGTATACAGTAATATACTTTACTGATTGTTTGTTTCTGAGAAATAACCAAACGTCAGCAAAACAAAAACAGTTAAAGCACCACATCAAATATGATGTAGTTTTAAATGTGTTAACAAACCCAGGAGCTCCTCTAGAGAGAGCGTTATCAACACAGAGGGATATTCGGCTGACATTACAGAATAGAACCTGTACTGAATACAGGTCAGTTAGTTTGTTTACAGCTTGTTGACAGTGTCAGACGAGGTTCTTCATGAATGATTTGGGTTCACACTAAACTGTTACACACATTGCCTCAAGTCTGAGTTTCCTGACTGTTTTAAAGGAAACCTGTGGTGAAATAGGAGTCTCATCTAGAGGCCTTTAGTGTTTTTAACAGGCTGCCTCTGTAAATACATGTGTGGACAGTCAGTAACTAAAACTGTAAAGAAACCCTTAGATCTTGATCACAGTTAGCCTGTTGAACATTTTAGATTTCTGTCCTGTATCAATGTGTGTGTGTGTGTGTGTGTGTGTGTGTGTGTGTGTGTGTGTGTGTGTGTGGGGTGGGGGGTGGAGTTTGCATCTATTTAAGTACCATTTGATTTAAATCAGCGTAAAATTTTCTATTAGCCTGAAATATGAAATAATGACAATTCAAACATTTAATTTTTAAAACTAAACATGATATTTGATAATATTGTTATAACTATATAGTAATCAGTTTTATTTTAACATGCTATTATATAAAAGTAAAAGTTATAAATAATTAAATTGGCCCTTTCCACCTGTAGATCCTCCACCAGAGGGCAGTAGACATGAATGGTACTCTATATCTAGTATTGATACTGATACTCCATCTGGTTGCTTTAAGGACAGAAGTGGTTTGGTGCTAATTAAACGGTAAATGTCCTGTATTTATAGAGCGCTTTCTAGAGTGTTCTCCACTCCTCAAAGCTCTGTACAACACAACAGAGGCACTAGCCTACAAGAGGTTGACCCTTTAACTAGCAGGTCAACCACTTAGTAGAGAACATGTAAGCTAGTTTGAATCTTATTAATACCTGCAATAAACTTCACTTTAAAAACCATAAAAAAAATCTAAAAAATGTTTTGTTTGAATAAAAAAGTTCTACATTATTATCTCCTATCATTATTACCATAGTATTAATATTTTTATTTTTACTTTACATAATACTATAACCCTTATTACCTCAAATTAATAAACTTTAATTGTTTTTTAATTAAAGTTAAGTGTTAAGGTAATACTTATTAATAATAATGTTTAACTTTTTATTCAAACATCACCATCTTTGAATTTTTTTTGTAGATATTTTCAGTCAGGTTCAGTGCTTCAATAAGATAAAGAGACTAAAATGTGTTCTTCCCGTCAGAGAAAGAGTTCATTCATGTTTCTGTTGACAAAACCCTCTAAATTCAGCCTTTTTGTCTGAAATCTCTCGTTTCTCCATCAGTTAGCTGTGATTTACCTGCAGCATCAGTCTCACCACGCTAACTAAACACTCACCCTAAACACACAAACACACAGGAGTGTCTCAGACAAAAAGAGCACAAAACACACACACACACCCACACACACCCAGACACACACACACACACTGCTGCTGCATTAGTAATGTTGACCCAGCTTTACCCAGTGAATAATGAAACGCAGCTCTGCCTCGACGTGGTGAGACGTTGGTCCCACCCAGTCCTGTTTTAGAGAAATCTGTAACCTTCACTCCTCCCTCTTGTTCACAGTGACATGGTGGCTCTGAGGTCTCTGAGCTTCATAGAAATATACAGAGATGTTAGGACTGGTGGTATTTTTCTTTTATGAATAGTAACTTATTAATGATTTATTTATAGTTTGTTTTCCCTCCGTTCTGTTAGTAAAGGATCAGAAGGATCAGAAACAAAAGGGACCTTGTCCTTAAAGATGCTTTGCTTCTCATCCAAAGAGCTATAATCAGTTCAAACAGAAAAGTGTAGAGTACCAAGTATTTGACCTGTAGTGAGAGCTAAGCTAATTTACTAATCAAACCCACATTCTTTAGGGGTCGCTGTGAAACTGTCTGGGGATCAGATCCAGAGCTGTACTGGAGGTTTTAGAGAGCTGGATCCTCAGACCTCCTTCTGTTCAGTGTCCAGTCCAGTGAGGCGTGTTTGGATCTTTACACAAGAGCCAAACAACAAACACACAACACAACACAAAGAGCCAACTCTTCAGATCAAGACTTGGTTCAAAAGCTAAACATTCCCGTCCTCCAAAGGGTGTCCCTTATCTTTAAGATGTGCAGTAAGCAGGAGCAGAGAAGACTGATGGTTTAAGAAGGACAAAAAAAAGCCATTAGAAAAAAACTATATATAACAGAGGAGGTGTTTTCATACAGTGCAGCTCTGAACCTGATCCCCAGACAGTTTCACATCAATCCACGTCTTCAAGAACGTCATCAAAACATCTTACATGAGGACCAGGATCACAAAGACCCTAATAACCTCAGGATGGAGGATCAGGAAACTGATCTGTACATTAGCTCACTTTAATGAAGCTCTCACTACAGTTTAAAAGCTCTGTACTAAAAAGCCTCCTGGGATTCTCTGTTGTACATTACAACACAAGAATTCACATAAAATATGTTAGAAGTAGATCTGGTTCAAACTCAGTAAAGGAATTAAGTTATTCTGGTCTGATCTAATGCCATCTGTATCATCGTCAGAGCTGTAGTGCTTTTCAATTGAACAATAAAATGGACTAAAGGTTCTCACCTGATTTAATTCTTTTTCTCAAGTTCATGCAGAGGTGAAGTGCCTGTTTTCCAGTAAGCCATGAGCTCACTTAGTGCCCTTCAACATGCAACTAGATTTACTCGCAATTACACAAAGAAGCACGCAGTAACGCTCATTTCCAACACTCTCTGCTCCGTGTCTCATTACCCACTGCACTTAGAATAAATCTGCAGATATACGTAAATGTCTGAATGAAGAAAACGTGCATCAGCTTCCCTCAGAAACCATCAGATTTAGGTTAGTGCCTCGATAAGCCAGAGAGAAACAAGCAGCCAAATGACGGCCAGGCTGACCTGGTTTCTCTGACTGAGAGGTTCAATGCAGCCTCGTTGTCCTGGTGTCCTAGTTCCCTCACAAACCCTGTTTATCTCAGACCAACATGGTTCCTGATTGACAGAAGACGTTCTGCTGCAGAGGAGGATAATTAACATGAGCCTCTATAGCTATTCAGTAAGGGATCTGTCTCCTGTCTGTGCAGGTGAAGGAAGACTATCAATAAATACACAATAAACTGGCCTTTTATCTTCCTCCTGACAAAGAAAAGACGAAAAGCTAAATATACATGTCTGAAATGTGTCCTGACTACCCATCTTTAATAGTTTACCACGTAAGAATGAGTTTCTTCAGTTGATTTCTCTGCTCAGAAAAGTGTCAGATTTTTAAATCATATATTCATTAAAAAAAAAGATTTTTAAAAAAGTTTAACGAAGGTTAGAACAAGGGGTCTCCATGAATTAAACCCAAAGAGGACTCAACTGACTGAAAGACAAAATAAGTTTTTAAGTTTCATAAAGTAAGCTCTCTTTGGGAGTTCAGCTCAGAAAACAAACTAAAGTCTAAAATGAACCATCCAGCTTTCAGCGTGGTGGAGAGGAACAATTAAATGAAAAGATTTTAGTCCTGAACTAAATGTTTTCCAGGTATCAGTGAAATATTTAGGGATGCAAAACAACTAAAAGCTTCCAAATGGTGTTGCAGCAGTTTTGATGAAAGTTTTACTTAAATTTATATTTTATTTTTTTGTTGGTTGATGAGCTAAACAGCCAAGTCAGACTGAAGACAGTCTTATGTCTTAATATGATATGATGTTATATGATGGTTATATAATGGATATGATGTTATATGATGGTTATATAATGGATATATGATGTTATATGATGTTACATGATGTTATATGGTGTTACATGATGTTATATGATGGATATTTGATGGTTATATGATGTTATTTGATGGTTGTGATGGATATATGATGTTATATGATGGTTATATGAAGGTTATATGATGATTATAGGAAGGTTATATGATGGATATATGATGGTTATATGATGGTTATATAATGGATATATGATGGCTATATGATGGTTATATGATGGATATATGATGGTTATATGATGGTTATATGATGGTTATATGATGGTTATATGATGGTTATATGATGGTTATATGATGGTTATATGATGGTTATATGATGGTTATATGATGGTTATATGATGGTTATATGATGGTTATATGATGGTTATATGATGGTTATATGATGGTTATATGATGGTTATATGATGGTTATATGATGGTTATATGATGGATATATGATGGTTATATGATGGTTATATGATGTTATATGATGGATATATGATGGTTATATGATGTTATATGATGGTTATGATGGATATATGATGGTTATATGATGGTTATATGATGTTATATGATGTTATATGTAGAGGTGTCAGATTAGCGCGTTAATTACGATTAATTAATTACAGCCCTAATTAACGCGTTATTTTTTTTAATCGCGTTAATCGCATTTTTAATCGCTTGACCGTTTGCATGCAGTCTGCCGCTGCAGTGATGTGTGTGTGCTGAGCTGGTCTCCTCGTGGTGTTTGTGTGTCACTGAGCAGCTCTGTGAGGCTCAGAGCCCCTCACTTTCAGGAAGTGATCACGTGACCTACGCATGACGCCGAGACAAAACAAACAGCTGATGGCCATAGCGGTGTTATGAAACCGGCATCACCTTTTAGAGCGCTATTTATCTGACCCCGCTGCAACAGGAAGTGCAAATTAAAACGACCTGCTCATTTCACGAGCTACTCGACCGGAACCGATGACCACCGTCAGCCCAGCACAGCTCTGATCACTGATTACACGTAGCTGTCAGCTGGTTCGGTGCGCGACCGGCTGGCTGACAGCTTCCACCGCTTGTGGAGCACCGTGCTGATCACTAGTAGTAGTCTACACTGAGTGATCTGACGGACTACAACGGTTTATATTCAAAGTAACGGCGCGACGTGGCGCAGCGCTGATCGCTGGTGAATTTCAGCCTTAAATATCAGCTGGTCCGGTCCGCGACCGGCCGGCTCACAGCTTCCACCGCTTGTCCAGCACAGCGCTGACCACTGGTTACCAGTAGACCTAGTACACCGCTGGACTGGCGGTGTTATGAACCGGTCCAGTCAGCGGTGCCCGAAGGAAGACATGGACGTAGTTTGGGGGGGTGCAGGGGGGACGTGTCCTCTGCTCGTTTTTAAAGTCAGTTTAGAGTCCTGTAGTTTTTACTGTCTAAAACAATGTTGCTCTATATTAAATGGATTCTGGCTGTTGTTTTTAGGTGTAGGGTTGATATTATGGCTCTTTTTAAACAGTTCAGACCCTTTTCTCCACCTCCTCCCACCCCTGTATTCAAGTTGTGTCCCCCCACCTTTGAAATTTAAATTTCATTCTTGGTGGAAGATCAAATCAACTTTATTCATAGAGCACATTTCCTGCAGAGCAACACAATGTGCTTTACAGCAAATAAAACATAAACTAAAATCAGATGAGGGTTAACAGAGCTGCTGCAGACTGAGTCCACTGACCAAAGTAATGGTTGCACTGGGACTGAATCTGTTCAAGTCTGTTAAACACAATAAATTACTTCAGAAAGACACTTTATGTTGTTCTATATCAATCTACTGGTCTGAAACAGTCATTTAATGAATTTAAATGACAATAACTCAAGAGGAGGGCTTTCTTTAGCCATTTCTTTAGATGCGATTAAAAATGCGATTAATTAGATTAATTAATTACAGATCATAATTAATTAATCGCACAATTTTTTTAATCGCATGACAGCACTAGTTTTTAGTTGTGATTTCTAGTCAAAAGGCAACAAAGGAACCGATATCAGTATCCACCGCTTTCAGAAGAAAAGGAGAAAACCATGGGAAGATGCGTGCGGACGAACACAGCTCCCCAAAGATGCACGGTTATTTTAGCCCTGATGCATTTGAGTCATTTTGTCAGTCAAAGCTACTTAAAGAACTCACTGATGCTTCTGGCTATANATGATGGTTATATGATGGATATATGATGGTTATATGATGTTTATGTGATGGTTATATGATGGATATATGATGGTTATATGATGGTTATATGATGGATATATGATGGTTATATGATGGTTATATGATGGTTATATGATGGATATATGATGGTTATATGATGGTTATATGATGGTTATATGATGGATATATGATGGTTATATGATGGTTATATGATGGATATATGATGGTTATATGATGGTTATATTATGTTATATGATGGTTATATGATGGTTATATGATGGTTATATGCAGTGTTGGGCAAGTTACTTCAAAACTGTGATGCATTATTTATTACTTGTTACTGTCATTTTAAAGTAATCCCTTACATTACAATATTACTGTTTTTTAAATGTAAGGCATTACACTACTTTTGCATTACTTTTAGTTACTCTCACCAAAATAATTTTAAAAATGGATTTGACCATCCAGTGGAAGGTCATGTGATGGATACATGGAGATATATCCATCCATCTGTATATTAATCCATCCATCATTTATCATCCATCAATCATTTATCATCCATCAATCATTTATCATCCATCCATCATTTATCATTCATCAATCATTTATCATCCATCCATCATTATCCATCCATCCATCCATCCATCCATCCATCCATCATTTATTCATTCATCATTTATCTTCCATCCATCCATCCATCCATCCATCCATCCATCCATCCATCCATCCATCCATCCATCCATCCATCATTTATTCATCCATCCATCCATCTATCCATCCATCCATCATTTATTCATCCATCATTTATCATCCATCCATCATTATCCCTCTATCCATCCATCCATCATCCATCCATCATCCATCCATCATCTATCCATACATCCATCTAACCGTATATTAATCTATCAAATCTACATACAGTATATTTAAATCTATACACATACATATACCTGAGGCAGCTTGTGCACATGGGGAGTTCCTATTCATTAGTTTGACTCCCTGCGATGGCCTGGCGACCCGTCCAGGGTGTCCCCCACCTCTCGGCCCTTGACCGCTGGAGATAGGCACCAGCTCCCCCGCGACCCTCTGTGGAGGATTAAGCGGCTACAGAAGATGGATGGATGGATAGTTTGACTCCTCCCTCCTGCAGCAGGCAGCGGATGCTGCATGACGCGCGCTTTCCTCTGCTTGGCGTGCGCGAGAGAGTGAACTCTCCAACTTCTGATGTGAACAGTCTAGTCTGTTAGAGCGACTCTTTATCAGGAAACTTCTCAGTTCGCTTCAGTTTCCGAGCGGCGCGCTGCTGGCTTTGGTTACTGTGAGCGCGCACGACTTGGGCAGCGCACGCCATTTCTGCGCGCTCCTCCGACACAGTTCGGAACCACGCATGAGTTTGCTGCGTGGCCCAGACAGAACCGGACTCCTCTCTGCTCTGTCTGACTACAGGAAATGAAACATTTGGCGCTGAGTGACGTTTCTCCTCTGGAAAACCACCACTTCAATCCGGGTTAAACATGCACTGTAATGCGCGCGTTACTGACATTGTACCGAGTAAAATATTACATATTTTTTTTCTGTAATGCCTTACATTACTGCGTTACCGCAAAAAGCAATGCATTACAGTAATTAATTACTTTTGTAACTCGTTACTCCCAACACTGGTTATATGATGTTATATGATGGATATACGATGGTTATATGATGTTATATGATGTTATATGATGGTTATGATGTTATATGATGGTTATATGATGTTATATGATGGTTATGATGTTATATGATGGTTATATGATGTTATATGATGTTATATGATGTTATATGATGGTTATGATGTTATATGATGTTATATGATGTTATATGATGGATATACGATGGTTATATGATGTTATATGATGGTTATATGATGTTATATGATGTTATATGATGGTTATGATGTTATATGATGTTATATAATGTTATATGATGGTTATGATGGATATATGATGGTTATATGATGGTTATATGATGTTATATGATGGATATATGATGGATATATGATGGTTAAATGATGGTTATATGATGTTATATGATGGATATATGATGGTTATATGATGTTATATGATGGATATATGATGGTTATATGATGTTATATGATGGATATACGATGGTTATATGATGTTATATGATGGTTATATGATGGATATATGATGGTTATATGATGGTTATATGATGTTATATGATGGTTATATGATGGTTATATGATGTTTTATGATGGTTATGATGGATATATGATGGATATATGATGGTTATATGATGGTTATATGATGTTATATGATGTTATATGTAGAGGTGTCAGATTAGCGCGTTAATTACGATTAATTAATTACAGCCCTAATTAACGCGTTATTTTTTTTAATCGCGTTAATCGCATTTTTAATCGCTTGACCGTTTGCATGCAGTCTGCCGCTGCAGTGATGTGTGTGTGCTGAGCTGGTCTCCTCGTGGTGTTTGTGTGTCACTGAGCAGCTCTGTGAGGCTCAGAGCCCCTCACTTTCAGGAAGTGATCACGTGACCTACGCATGACGCCGAGACAAAACAAACAGCTGATGGCCATAGCGGTGTTATGAAACCGGCATCACCTTTTAGAGCGCTATTTATCTGACCCCGCTGCAACAGGAAGTGCAAATTAAAACGACCTGCTCATTTCACGAGCTACTCGACCGGAACCGATGACCACCGTCAGCCCAGCACAGCTCTGATCACTGATTACACGTAGCTGTCAGCTGGTTCGGTGCGCGACCGGCTGGCTGACAGCTTCCACCGCTTGTGGAGCACCGTGCTGATCACTAGTAGTAGTCTACACTGAGTGATCTGACGGACTACAACGGTTTATATTCAAAGTAACGGCGCGACGTGGCGCAGCGCTGATCGCTGGTGTATTTCAGCCTTAAATATCAGCTGGTCCGGTCCGCGACCGGCCGGCTCACAGCTTCCACCGCTTGTCCAGCACAGCGCTGACCACTGGTTACCAGTAGACCTAGTACACCGCTGGACTGGCGGTGTTATGAACCGGTCCAGTCAGCGGTGCCCGAAGGAAGACATGGACGTAGTTTGGGGGGGTGCAGGGGGGACGTGTCCTCTGCTCGTTTTTAAAGTCAGTTTAGAGTCCTGTAGTTTTTACTGTCTAAAACAATGTTGCTCTATATTAAATGGATTCTGGCTGTTGTTTTTAGGTGTAGGGTTGATATTATGGCTCTTTTTAAACAGTTCAGACCCTTTTCTCCACCTCCTCCCACCCCTGTATTCAAGTTGTGTCCCCCCACCTTTGAAATTTAAATTTCATTCTTGGTGGAAGATCAAATCAACTTTATTCATAGAGCACATTTCCTGCAGAGCAACACAATGTGCTTTACAGCAGATAAAACAGAACCTAAAATCAGATGAGGGGTTAACAGAGCTGCTACTGGAGTCCACCGATCAAAGTAATGGTTGCACTGGGACTGAATCTGTTCAGGTCTGTTAAACACAATAAATGACTTCATAAAGACACTTTATGTAGTTCTATATCAATCTACTGGTCTGACACAGTCATTTAATTAATTTAAATGACAATAACTCAAGAGGAGGGCTTTCTTTAGCCATTTCTTTAGATGCGATAAAAAATGCGATTAATTAGATTAATTAATTACAGATCATAATTAATTAATCGCACAATTTTTTTAATCGCATGACAGCACTAGTTATATGATGGATATATGATGGTTATATGATGGTTATATGATGTTATATGATGGATATATGATGGTTATATGATGGTTATATGATGTTATATGATGGTTATATGATGGTTATATGATGTTATATGATAGATATATGATGGTTATATGATGGTTATATGATGTTATATGATGGATATATGATGGTTATATGATGTTATATGATGGATATATGATGGTTATATGATGTTATATGATGGATATACGATGGTTATATGATGTTATATGATGGTTATGATGGATATATGATGGTTATATGATGTTATATGATGGTTATAATGGATATATGATGGTTATATGATGGTTATATGATGGTTATATGATGTTATATGATGGTTTTATGATGGTTATATGATGTTATATGATGGTTATGATGGATATATGATGGATATATGATGGTTATATTGGGCTTAACATGCACTAACCTGTGACCCAACAAGATGATGGCTGTGTGATTGTCAGTAAAACACACTGAACCTACAACAGTGATTTTTACAGAGATTGATGAGCTTGAGACATTTTTGTCTTTAATAATGTTCCTTAGCCATGGCAGCCATCTTGAATGAGATTGACTCCAAACATGTCCTCAGTTTGAGATCCAGGGAGAGTTTCATTAAATTAATAGATAAACATTAGATTTCTTGCTAAAAGGCACACACGCATGCGCGCGCACACACACACACACACACACACACACGTGCGCACGTGCGCGCACACACATACACACACATTCACAGACTCAAGTAAAAATGAATGATGGGAATCATCTGTTTGTCACAGTTCTGAAATAAGGTTTGGATCAATAATAATTTAAAAAATAATGATTTTATGAATCACAGGAAGCTGTTGTTCCTGTGATATGAGCACAAAACAAGAATCGTGAGACCTAAAAATACAAGTAGATCATAGTTCTCTCTGCGACTGATACATCTTTTTCCTAATATTTATTTTTTTAAATATCTGTGGAATATAATTCCTAATCCTTAAATCCTAATGAAGACTTGAATCTGGATCCTTCTAGAATTTATTTTTTTCAACAGTTTGAATTCCTGTGGAAACGAGACAACAAGCCTCTCCAAAGCCTCAACAAACATTCAGAGGATTTTATTTGTTACTTCAAGTTCTTCAACTAAATATCAATGAAGAACACCATCATTCATGTTTCTGGGAATCAGCTGATCTCATTATGATTTTTACACATGTACATTTTATATATGTTATGACATCAGAGCTCTGGAATCATAGGTTAAACATGATTAAAAACATGTTTGATGGAGATGTTTCCAAACTATGATCAGGTGTGTTTATTTATTCCTGTGTTTTAACAGGATGCTGTGTGTTTTCAGTGTTGAAATGTCTCATAACATCGTCTAAGAGGAGTTTCTGGTGAAGAAGATATGTGAGGAAAAACATGAACCCACTGTTTTAAATCCAAATGTTTTTAAAACCCCAGAGGATGCAGCTGGACTTCTCTCAGATAAAGTTGATTAAATCTCATTTTAAACTTCGATAACGTCAGTTCTTATTTCTACTTTTCAGTCACTTTTGTTATTTATTTGTGTTGTAACTCACTGAGGTTGTGTTGTGGTTCTTCAGCTCCAACCAGCAGCTTTTAGGATTAGCGCTATTAATATTTCAATCAATAATTCATCAATGCCCTTTCACTCCCCTCATTTCTGTTTCTCATCAGGATTGATTTTGTTGTTCACTATCTGCCTTTTTTCTGTTTATTCAGAACCAACCAGCTCCAGCTGTAATTAGCCAGGACTTGAGTCTCTGCTCTGTTTTACATATTTGTCAGCCACAGTTGGAAATCAGGCTAGATGTAAGTAAGTTAAATGGATTTTAATCCAAATCTTTCACTAATAGACAGTAATTCTCTCCTTTCCCAGACCTGCTCTATATATTTATAGACAGAGTGGGCGTGAAAAGCAGATGAAGTCTAATAAGAAAGGAGATGGAGTCGGAGGAGAGAGTGTGTGTGTTTGAGAGAGGAAGAGAGTAAATCCTCTTTCCCTGCTGACTTTAATCTCTCCATGGGCTGAGCCTGGTGGTTCAGGCCTTACAGCAGCTGTCAGTCAGGACGAGTGACGGGCTGCAGGCCCGCGGTGGGGGAGGGGTCCCTGTCGGACCCTGGTGTGTGTCAGCGCCACTGTAGATGTGTGTGTGTGTGTGTGTGTGTGTTGGGAAATCAAGAGTGCATCATGGTAAAGAGAAGGAGCTTTTAGAGGAGGGTGTTTGAACTCTGGGAAAAAGGAAGCAGGTTTTTTTTGTTTTGTTTTCTAATTTGAAACAATTCATAAAACTTGCATGGTGCTAATGTTGGTTTTAGTCATCTGTTTTTGTACTGCAGTTGTAAAGTTTTAACAGTCTGTTAATTCATGGGTTTTTGTTTTGATTGGTTAGTTTTCATCCATTAAAACTTAACATATTTGAGTTAAATTGCTCTTTGATGTAATAAAATCCCAAACTAAAATGAAAAGTTTCTTTAAGAATTCAGGTTTAGGAGATGATGTGCTGCTCTGAACCTCAAACAGCTGACAGGATAACCACTGGAACAGCACAGCCTGACATTTCTTGAGAAAAATGAAAATAACCTGTTGAGAAATGACCATGTTCTGGTCATTTTGTTCTAACATTGAATAAGTTTAACTTTGTCCTGAGATGTTGTGTGGTCAGGTCGCGCACTGAATAACTCTCAGCTACTAACACATGGAATTTTAGCTCTAAATCTTTAGATGAACTGATCTTTTTATTTGCAGACCAGAAACCAGAGTGGGTTCTATAGCACTTCTGAACAATCTTGTCTACGTTTAAATGTATTTTTTCCACACTGGCTTCAGTGTATTTACGATAATAGCTCCTGGATTTGTAATTTCATCTCTAAATTGTCTTTGGCTTTGTTTTATTTTATTGGTTTGAATAATCATGACTCCTTTTTAACAAAATGCATTTGTAGTTATAATTATTTAATAATTTTAACTGATTTCTTCCTTGTGAAACACTTTGATTCGTGTGCCTTTTGGAAAGGGGGCTATATACGTAAATAAACTGACTGATATTCCTGACAGTCTCAAAGGAGGGAATTGATATAAAGGCTAACTTTTTGATAATCAAATGGGGACCTGGGACTCTGTGGGGTTCATTAGGGCTTGCTTTGAGGAAATGACAGCAGAGTTAATAAATGTCATCTGCTTCTAAAGGGTCACATGTAAGCAACAATAATACAATCAGCATTAAAAGCAAACGCAAAGTGATTATAAGAACATTTTTGATTTTTATAAAGAAAGAGAGAATGAGGACAGGGACAGAGAGAGGGTCCTCATCCTGACAGGAAATGAACAGATGAACCTGTGCTGGGTGGAGTTAACAGGAAGAGCTGCCTCTGCTAAGAGATAAACAGCTGACTGATAACAGCAGAGGAAGATATAGATGTTGGTGTGACTGTATTGTGTCCACAGCTCAGATATAAAACTGTTCCTCAGCTTGTTTCTGGGGTTCTTGTGGGTTCTGAGTCTGCCTGAATGGAGTGTGACGAAGAGGTTCCCAGGATGTAAGCTCTGCAGGATTCTTGTGAAGAGGTGGATCAAGTGGACTGCTCAGGTCTGGTAGGGGGGAGTTAATGATGTCCTCAGATGTCCTCAGAACTCTGCTGGACCTTTTTAATGATGCAGGGGGCGTTTATGTCAGATCTTCTGTGATTTGTACCCCAGGAACTTAAATCTTGGAACCATTTCCACCTTCATCTGCAAATTTAAGATGCTGGAGCTGTGGAAAGCAGTGCAGTCGTATGTGAAGAGTAGGCTGGACTGAAGACACAGCCTTGGGGGACCCCAGTGCTGAGCGTTATTCTGACAGGCTGTGGTCTGTTACTGAGGAAGTCTTTGATCCAGCAGCAGAGGGAGGATCTTTGACCAAGAGTTTGTATTTGTTGACTAATTGTGGGGTTAACTCAGGTGAATGCAGAGACAGTCCAGGATCAGCATTCTGAGCTGCTGGGTTTCCAGATGTGTGAGGGCTGTGTGCGGTGCTATGCTAATGGCATCATCCATAGCTCTGTTATTTCTGTATGCAAATCGGTGCCGGTCGAGTTTCAGGAGGGACGTGTCCTTTGACATGAGACAGTATCAGTCTCTGAAAGTATTTCATGACCACCAGGGTGAGAGCAGCAGGCCGGTATTGATGCTGGTGATGGCTGAGGTTTTGGGTACAGGGACTATGGTGGTTTTATAGCAGGTGGGGACAGGAGTTTGTTGTAAGTTGAAGATGTTAGTGAATACTGCTGGTCAGCACACACCTTCAGTACCCTGCCCGATACACCGTCAGGCCCAGTAGCTTTACTGAGTACTCCTACTACATGCTTCACCAGCTCAGTAAAACGTGAAAACAGAATAAATCTCATTTATTACCCGTGATCCAATCAGATCAACAGTTTATTTAAAGTTGTGCCACAAAAGACGTTGTTCCTTTAACAAGTAGGATGTTTTTTTATCCACAAAAAACTATATGAGAAAAGTAAACATAAGTAAAGTTCAACATTTAGTTTTATAAAAACAACACATTTAGATGTGTGATACTAAAAACTATATTTGAAAACATGCTTTAAGTTTTCTGATTACATCTAAAAGATATTTAAAACACTTCCATATTACAACAATCCTTCATAGTGTAATAACCACTCTGGATTCCTACGTTTTTTTAGTTACTTGAAGAGAAAACGTCTGCTGAACCAATAAACCTGTAATAAACATGTGCACACACTGGGATGCTGTGTGTGTCACTGCAGCGTTAAGCACTCTGTGATCATTAACAGATGAACCTAAAGCGTAGACGTTGAGCTGGGAAGACCTGGACCATGTGATGGAAAAACACCATAAATCACCAGCTGTTCTCTCGCTCCAGTCATCAGATCACGACTCTCTTTATGCTCCTCGTGTTTTGTTTTGGTTCATTTTCAAGTGCAGCATATTAATTACTGTTCTACATTTCCTCCATGATCAAACCCATTATTTAACTTAGTTCTTTTCAGATTCAGAAGTTTAATTTTTATGTTTTTTCTTTGTTAAACAAAACCTTATGTTTACTCCTCAACACAATCCTCCTTTCTAAAATAGTCTCAAATCTATGTAGAAATAATTAAAACGAAATATAACCAGATCCTTTGTAGTTGATTTATTTGAGAACTTTTTCCAACCTGTGGTGTTTTTGTAGCACAGGCTGAAGTTATGACTGAACAGAGATGGACTTAGCCTGGACAAAGACCTGCTTCATGAAGATCTCAGCTTGGGATTTATCCACTGAGTCTAGCACTCCGAGTGTAGGATCAGCTACTAACATATTACATTTTGTCTCAATATTTGTAAAATGAACTGAGTCTTTGTGTATTCTAAGGTCATTTGACTGTGGCTGCCATCTTGAATTGATTGTGTTGACTCCAAGAGTGAACCAGTGGTACACTGAGTGGTTACTCACTGAAAGAAACATTTAAATCCATCCAGTGGTTCAGGAGATGTTTTGTTACAGACAGGGTTAACAGTTAACGCCAGTTTGACACAAAGCTCTGGAGCAATGTGTGAACACTATGTGTGGGTATTTGTTAAAGAAGACTTTTAGTTGTTTAACACCAAAGATCTGTAAAACTCACTGAGGTATAGACCTTTTTGCTTCTGATTATTGTGAATAATGTTGAAATGGGTTGACTCCAAAACTTAATCACTTATACTATATCTGATGATTTACTTTTATAGCATTTTATTAAAAATGGTTCAGAACACTTGTGGCAGGTGACAAAAAATTGTCATATAATGAATTTATTTCAGTTTACTGTATAGAGTTTTTTTCCTTAAACGTATTAGCTACAGTAAAGGTTTATGCTACTGCTGTCAAATAAACAACCAGAAATTCAAAGAATGCAGGAACTCCATCAGCAGTGTTGCACAACAACTTTTTCACAAATGGTTGTGAAGCGATCTGAACCATGGATGAGATGGTTGTTGTGTCACTGCCATTTGGAAGCTTGCAGACTCAGAGACATTCAGTAAAAATCATGGTATTTTTAGTTGGAATAGTGTGAAACTCACAACCACACAGAAATCTTCAGCTTCAGCGTTTCTTTGAGTTTAATGAAGTCTTGTTTTGTCGTCTCTTCCTCCACCTAAAACGCTGGGAGATATTTGTCCAGCTTGTCTTTTCCCTCCTCGTTTCTCTCTGTCGTTGCTTCTTGTCGTCGACCTCGCTTCACCTGCAGGGCTGCTGCAGAGGAAACAACCGTCACACCGCTGTTGCCCTCATGGTTTGGAGCTTCAAATTACAGCAAATAGTAGACATATTAAACATTTTTCTAACAACACAGCAGACAGTATTCACACCCGTGGATGTTTTACCCTATTATTGGTTTTATAAATCAATCATGAGCAACATAATTTGGCTTCTTTGACCAAACAGTTTACATTTAATGTCAAGCTGAAAACTTATTTCGACAAAATAACAATAAAAATACATAAAATGAAAAAGAAAGTGACTGCATAAATATTCACCACCTTTAAAGTGACTGCCCTAATTCAACAGAGGTCCAGCCAATTGGTGCTAGTGGTCTTACAGTTAATGAAATGGAGGTAATCTGTGTCTGGAAGAATTTACTAGTTAATGAGTATTCCTGGCTACAGCACGAAGACAAAAGAACCTCAAAGAAAATCAGAGAAAACATTAGTGAAAACTATGAGTCAGGGGATGGATACTAGAGCATTTCTGAGACTGAACATCCCCTGGAAGGAAAAGAAAAGAAGGAAGATGTCACCATGTGTAAATCTGCCTATCAGGTAGTCCACTTAGTGACTGTGGAGACTAGAGTCCACCAGGACACCATGATTACTCTGAAGGAGTTACAAGGTTCACCAGCTGAGGTGGGAGAGACTCTGAATACAACAACCATTGTCCAGGTTCTTCATGGTCTAAGCGTTATGGAGGAGAGGCAGTGAGAAAGCTACTGTTGAAGAAAACTACCATATCGGTCTGAAAACTGGACAACCCTTTTTTCAAAATGTACATTTTGAAATAAGTTTCTTTGACAACTAAATCTCATCTTCTATAGCTTTTTATTTGAAAAAAAAAATGCATAAAGCACTTTTTAATTTAAAGTGTAGTAAAATGTACAACCACATTTAAAATTCAACATTTTATGGCATACCATAAAAATAACTGTAGTGTGACTTAACTTAATGCTACTGTATGAGCAGCCTCTTGTTTCTTTTTTCAGCTTTGTTCTCACAGACTCACCTGTCGGGTTCTTTGGAACAGACGGTTTTAGGACCACGGTTATAGCTTTTGGGTGACTGCTATAATTTTAGAGGCTCTCCATCTCCTAACTTCTCACTCTGACAGAACTATTTCCTGACTGCTTTAGAGCTGTTTGCTGACTCTGCTGTGTTTTCCACCATGAGCTTAAAGTTTGCATCATAAGCTCTCCTCAGTTGCTGGTTCACCTGCCAAACTTCTGAGCTGCTCTGTTCTGTTCATGCTGCTGCGACTGATTTGACTGTATTCCTTGTAGTGTGCTAAAATCGGGCCATATCGGCTGGCTGACAGCAGCACCCAGTCAACTGTTGCGGGTCACTTCAGTCGTCTCACTTGCTATTGACACGTGACGCCCAGACCCTGAATATAAGACAAGCTTGTATTTTCAGATGAGGAAAAAAAAATTGTCTTATATTTGGACAAATACACTAAGTCTCCACTACAGTTTGTCAAAAAGTTATGTTGGAGACTCCATGGTCAGGTGAAAGAAAGTTCTTTGGTCGGATGAGACCTTTTGGTTATCAGACAAGGCTCTACGCTTGGTGGACATTAAACACCAAACAAACACACCATTTCCACTGTGGAGCATGGTGGAGGCAGCATTAGGATGTGGGGATGCTCTTCAGCTGCAGGTCCTGGAAGGCTGGTAAAGGTAGAATGCAGAAAAATATAGAGAAATCCTAGAGAACTATTTGCTTCCATCTGCAAAAGATGAGAGAAGATTTATTTTCCACCAAGATAAAGACCTGAAGCATCCAGTTAAAGCTACATAGAAAAGGTTTGAAGACAACAAGGTGGAGGTTTTGTCAGAGGCCAGACCTGAGTCCCATAAAGAATTAGTGTTTGGACCTGAAAAGAGCTGTTCACATTCACACCCTGATGATCCTCCAACCTAACAGAACTTAGACAGTTTTGTAAGGAAGAATGGAGACCGAGAGCTGTAGAGTCCAGATGTGAGACCTGTCCCCTCAGACTCTGTGCTGTGGTTGAAGCCAAAGGTGTGTCTACTAATTACGGACTATAAGAGGATGACTATTTATGCAATGACTTATTTTATGTTACATATTTTTATTTAGTCATTTTGTAGAAATCAGGTTTTATTTTGACAATAAAGTAGGTTTTTGTAAAATATTTGGTGAAAGAAGCCTAATTATTTTGCTCATGATTGATTTATAAAAGCAATAAAAGGTAAAACTTCCAAGGGGGTGAATACATACGCACATACTGAGTGAACACATGGATGTAGAGCCTGAAAGCAGAGGAAAAGGTCTTTGAGGAGGCTTTTTTCCTCTTCTCCTTCATCTCTTTTCCCAGCACATGTTCAATTATTAACTGTCTTGACGGCTCCATGGGGATGGAGGAAAGAGACGAAGGTGAGACAGAACAAGGAGATGCTTTATCAAACATCCAGCTGTGTGACTTTGCCTGCTCACCTTACAGTTCATGTGACCTTCCGATAAATTCAGGAAATGAGCTGAAAACCAACATTTGGATTTCAAAGTCGAGCTTATAAACAGTTCAACAGCATGTTTTTCTTGTTTGCCTGCAAATGCCACGTGGCTGAACGTTGGCACCCCAAAGCTTTTTAGATCGACCTTAGAGCGATGCCATTTTAGAGCACAGAATTGTTCCACGTTTAGCGCGTTATCTTCCTGGAGCAGACCAGCAAAAATCCCTCACCTCAGTTACTGATTGCCTCCAAACGACGCCGGTCTTTCAGTCTCTTTGCTTCACTCTATAAGGCTGTAGATTAGATCACATAAAGCTTTAATGATCCCCGAGCCGAAGGCAGCTGGGTGGTTAAATTCATATCAGCGACAAGCTACAGTAGTTCTTCTACTGAAACACAAATGAATTAGACTCCCAAATGAGATGTGATTGGACCAGATCAGATTATTTGCATAATTAAAGTCTTAATTGTTCACTGAGACAGAAGCGGAGTGTGAAGCAGAGTGTGAGGAGGGAAGGAACGAGCTGGTTTCCTTTTGTTCACCTTCATCCCAAACAGCAGCAGCAGGATGTCCTTCAATCAAACTGCACTGGAACAAGATCATCCATTTTTCATGGGCCACATCTTCAGTGTGTGATTCATGAGTCTGAGTCCAAAATAGATCTACGTCTCTGTTCTGGTCCTTTATCCTTCACAGATTGTTCCTGCTTCATCATGTTGCTTTCTTGAACCCTATCAGCAGTCTACCCGTCACATGGTTGCAACAGGATGGAAGCTGAAATGGTTTTTTAAATAAAATGTCTTGTATGCCTTCATGTCTATGAGCCTTTTGACCATTACGTGTGTTGAAGTCTAATTCTGTCAGTTTGAACTTCAGGGATCAGGAAGTCATTTTCAGAGTGAAAATCCCTTTAAGAGTTTTCCTGTGGGACACTTTGACGGATGTGATTGCTACAAGGTTTTGTTTGTGAGAGATTAAAGTCTTGTTGTTTCTGGTTTTGTCTCACTGGTCCCTCTGACCTGTCTGTCTCTGGTCTCTGTCCATGTTGTGTTGTCTTTCAGCCATCATAGATTTCATCATGTTTCTTTAGGCTTAGTTAACAGCAGCATAATGTGACAAAAGATTGAGTGAAATTTATGGAAGAATTCCCAGCTACATCCATGTATTTTTCTAATGTGATACGAGAGGACAGTCAATAGATGTTAATAAGAAACGGAAGGAGGAGGAAGACACCGGACTGAACTCCCCAAAGGCGTTGGCACCAAACACGTAGAAACCTTGAAAAATGAAACAAACTCTCCCTCAAAAACTGGACACCTGAAACTAACTAATGTGCAAACAAGCTAGGTATAGCTAGCTATTTTACACAAACACAGTCCTATCAGCTATAATCCCTAGACCCCCCCTTCCCCTGGATAAGGGACCGCACATTGCCACATTAACAACATAGTGCAAAACACCAGTCGTTGAAACGCAATGCTAATGTTCACCCAGGTTTTTCCTCTATCAACAAACGTTTTTTGTTTTCTGCTAGAAAGGTGTTTTTCTTTTGGGGACTCTGGTATTTTTCCTAAAATTGAAGCGGTAGCAGACGACTGTTTCTCTCCTTCTCTCACTTCCGGGAAGTTCTGCTGAAAAATGCCCCAGCCGGCTGAATGGAGGCTCTAAGGAAGTGCAGCGCTTCGGCGAGACAGACAGCCGGATTGTCCAATAGTTGCTTTCAGTCCAAAACGTATGATTGGCTGAGGTTTTTAGACAAATGCAAGAGAACCACTTTATTAATTTCTCTTGTTGTTTTTTTAATCTTCACAATATACATGTATATTAGAATGTTAAGAGGCATGAAAAAATGTTTAAAGCTAATTTGTTTTCCAAATTTCCTAAAGCAGCTTTGATTTGGACTTATAATTCAAAACTTGAGACTTGACTTGGACTTAGCTTTTAATGACTTGGACTTGACTCTCGATGACTTGAGATTCTACTTGGTCTTTTCCATCAAAGACATGAAGCTTGACTTGGACTTCTAAGACTTGAGACTTGGACTTGACATTTAAAGATTTGAGCTGTGACTTGGATTTGCGGTCCAAACACTTGAGACTTGACTTGGACTTGGCCCTCCAAGACTTGAACTTGGACAAAATGAGTTTGTCACAAATCATAAATTAAAATGAGCCAAACTGTCCAATAATAAAATTAAAAACCTGTCTAAACCTTAGACCAGTCCACAGTACTAACCTTCCTTTGTCTTTCTGTCTCGTTGTTTGGACAGTCCTTCCTGTTGACGTTAAACAGTCACCATGGCAGATGAAGCGGACATGCGCAATGAGCTGGCCGACCTGCAGACACGTGCAGACCAGATCGCTGATGAGGTAAGTCTTTATTACAAATCACGTTATATTTTGATGTTGGATTACCAGAATCATTGACAGGACAGAAAACAGATCACAATGCAGTTTTATGAGTTTTTATCTATTATTGCTACAAGTGAAGTTTTTGGCATTGTGTCCATAAATCGGGAGAAATGCTGAAAATCATCCTTTAAGACCTGAGAGCAAGAACGACAGACAAACTGAGAGGCTAAACGCTGTCTACACTACAGTAAAAAAAAAAAAATCAAACCATTTCTTTGTGACAAGCCAATTATAATGTGACATTTCCAAATGACCTGTTCTTGTAAGGACACACAAATTCACCTCCAAAGCCTCCAGGCTGACAGACACAGCTCCTCTAATGTGACCGGTTTTTGTTCCTTTACTTAGTTCTTAAAGTCTCTGCTTCATAAAGACTCTGATCTCTTTTCCTCCTTTTTTGGGATGAAGGAAAACTTTGCCCTTTTTAATGAGCTGAGAGGAGCTCAGGAAGAGCCGATAACTCAGCGCAGTAGAATAATAGAAAAGCTCAAATGGTCTCATTAAACATTCATGAGGAGATAGTGCAGGCCAAGAGGAGGCCATGGATAGAGGCATGGATGGAGGGAATGGTGTGGGAGGTGTGGAGGCAGAGAAGAACCAGAGATGAAAGATTTGTTGGATAAATTAATGAAATAGAGATTAGAAAGGGGGAAAAATTATTTAAAAAAGAGTAGCTGTCAAGGAAAAGTGGGAAATTAAAGGAACGGCCAGGTTTAATTACATAAAAAACATATTCTTCCGGGGTTTATTTTTATCTTTTGCCTCTACCTTCTGTAGAGGCTGAGTTTTCCACAGGAAGGTGTTGAGATGTGATAGCTGTTAGAGATCCTACATCTGCTCCTGCTTTCTTCTGGATTCTCAGCTAATAAATTGTTCTGTCTCCCTGCAGTCTCTGGAGAGTACTCGACGTATGCTGGCTCTGGTTGAGGAGGTAAGTGTATCGATTCAGTGACACACATCTGCTTCAAATCCACCAAAGAGCGACCTACAAAAAGCTTTTCAACCCAACATGGCCCTGTGTGGAAAAACAATTACCCTCCTTGTTAAATCATGAATTAACTGTGATTAATCACATTATTTGTCAAACTGAGTTCAGTTTCACCACCTACACTCATTCCTGATTACTGCCAGACCTAAAAAAAATCTCAAAAAGCAACACACACACACACACACACACACACACACACACACACACACACACACACACACACACACACACACACACACACACACACACACACACCTAAAAAACATCAGTCATATGAAAACTGGGGAAAAAACAGCATTTTCTTTTTTAGCTGAAAAGGTAGTTTGATGTTAGGACTGCTCAAGTATGAGAAAAAAACAATCCATTATTTTTGTCATAACTGAAATCACAATTTTTAGGAGTGCACGTAAGTGGTGCACAGGTGCGCATGCCCAATATAATGTGTATATACCAGTTCCTTTACCAGTACGCTCCTTTGTGTGCCAGCATTACGTCTACCGTCTACCAGTATTACCCCCTGTGTCATCTGAAAGGAAAGAAATAAAGAACATTCTTTAGAAGTAAATCGATAGTAATTTTAATTATTTGAAAATGTAGTTGCTTTTTAAAATCAAAATTAAAAATTAAACACAAATGTGATTAATGACCAGCCCTGCTAAGGCATGTTTATGCATCAGTCTTTCATGTATTTTTAACAGCTTCACGTGGTTCTCTTTAATAAATCTTTTAATAGGCCTGATTAATATCTCACCATGTGTTTTCTAATTATTCAGATGATTTATTGATTATTAATATGAATTTTAAAGCCACATTCCTGCCATTGAATGCAATTACCTTTCTGATTTCTAAGGACCTTAAATAGCCTCGGGTGTGGGAGAACTAGTTACTGTTAAGGTTCGCTGCAGAGACACAACCTCCCTCCTACCTCTGAGCAAATTCACTATATTTTAATGAGACAAAGCCACCAGGGACAGAACAGCTACCTGCTCTTTTCAGCCACAGAGGATGGCTGACTGACCTTTCAAGGAAATGATGACTGTTTGTTCCAGCTATCTCTGAAATGTCCCGGGGTTTGTTAGTGTGGCTTGTTTTGTGTTCACAGACACAGTTGAGCATTAGAAAAAACTGAAAACCAAAAATATATTTAACATTTTTGTCTCATTATTTGGTGATAAATCCAATTTGACTTCTTTCCCTCGTGCAGGAAACCATGAGTGCGTGATATTACACTAGGCCTGCTGTCCAGAGGGCTTATAGTGAAGCTTACGCTAATTGAATAAGTTGGCATGCGATCAGAACAGTGAAACCACACTTGTGCAGAGGTCAATTCGTTCAGGTCTGGCCCAAACTGTTTTAAAATTAAAAATATTCCATATGTTCAAACAATTTAAGGTGTTCAGTATCCTGATGAACTGAAACTTTCTTCATATTTAAGTTAATGAGAGAAAAACAAAGAAAAAACTGTAAACACATTTTTTTAGTTTAGTAAAATAAATGTGTCCATAATCACAGAGTTTCTCTTATTCATTTTTTTTTGTTTTAGACTTAATTGAAGGGGTTAGTTCCACGTTTAGAGAAATAAGCTGTGTTTGAAGATAAACACCACTTTCTTGTCTCTGAGTAAATTATGAAACGAGAGGTGGGAGGTGGTTTGTGTAGCTTTTGGAAAAAAGAGCAAACAGCTTGTCTGGTTTAGTCCAAATTTAACCAACTCCAAAAACAGCCCCCCTTCATCATAGCTGCTTATTAATGTCCATCTGTGGAGTTTCTGCTGCTGGCAGGACAGACTTTCTGTCATGAGCAGATTACCATGTATTTCAGCTTTACAGGTGCTGAAAAGTGGATTTTGTCAACTTTGATCCAGGCTAGCTCCCTCTGTGAATTTAGCCTTCGTGTTAAGCTAAGCTAATCAGTTGCAAGCTGTAGATTTAGCACTTTTACAACATGAATCTGACAAAATAAAAACTTGATTTTTTTCATGGAAGTAATATAAATAACATGGGAAATGACATGCATGCCATTGCAAACTTCAGTGGTTTTTATTTAAAGACTGCAACCTCTGAGTCACCGTACACAGTTTTACCTCCCTGTCCCTTTCTTCTAAGATGCACTTTATTACTCAACTGTTTATCACTCATACACAGTCACCGTTGACATGCAGGGACACATTCTTTCCTGGAAACATGAGCCCAGTGTTTTTTGTGGTACAGTCATTTAACAAATCAGGTCTCTGAGTTCATTTTGCTCAAACGATTCATTTTATGGCAGAGTCTAGAGACACTTAGAGTGACTGATGCAATATGTCCCTGTCTCTTACAAGTGCAACCTATAATTCAAACTCGGGCTTGGTGAGAGGCATGTGTTTTATTTGTGTCTAAGTGCATCTCCTTGCATCAGCTGACTGTCACTTCCACTGTGCTGCAGAGCTGCTTCACAAATGAACAGAGGATGTCACAGAGGTAGGGTCTGAAGATTCAGCACGCTTAAAATTTTAATCAGTCATGGCTGACAGGACTGAAAGACAGACACAGGATGGCATCTTAACGTAGACATGAAATGTAACATAAAATTAACTCATTCTTGTCCTTAGGAGTTACGTATATAGAACCTCTGGCTCCACTTTCATGTCCGTTTTCTAAATAAATACGTTAGCGTTAACTTAGCATAAAGACTGGATGTATTGAAGCAGCTGACCTGGATGTTGCAGCAAACACGTCACAGAGAATACTGATAACAGATTAAATAGCATTCAGTAACTCTCCTTCTATGACAAGTTTGTCTAAATTTAGATAAATTCATTAATTAAAATAAATTAGAGGTGCTTCTCTCATTAGATGTTACAGGCTTCCTGCACTCCATAATTTTAATAACTCCACTCTGCAGGACCACATGAGCGTAATCTGCTCGTAGTGGCGTCATGAATTTTGCATATTGTGATTTTTTTTTGCCCGGGCAAGAAAAATGTACCAGTATTACCAGAAATTATATGATATGGCCCACCCCTATTTACAGAACTGTTTGAATTTAGGCCATATAGGTGAATTTTTCAGCATTAGGAGCCTATTTATAGCCTAGTGAACTAGACCATCAGTTCTGCTCTGCAGGCTTTGGTCTAGACACGCTCATTGGAACCTCTGCAGCCCACTGATTGGTCCGGTCAGTCTCATACCGGGCCAATCACAACGCTCTAATGGTTTGGTGGGCGGGATTAGCCGATGACGGCAGAGCTCCGACTCTGAAAGTAAACAACATGGCGGACTCTCGGGAGCCGCGTTTGTTTGAAACGACTTTGTCATCAATTTTGGACAATTTAGATTTGGGCTTTTCTTTAAGACGTGAACAGATAGAGGAACTTAAGTGTTTTATTTAGAAAAAGGATGTATTGGCCGCTTTGCGGACGGGATATGGTAAAAGTTTCATTTATCAGCTAGCTCTGGTCGCTGCTAAACAGCTCTGATTGGTCCTAGCGCTATCCAATAGCATGTGAAGACAGTTTGATTGACAACCGCTGATCCCGCCCCTATGAAAGAGTCATTTCAATGGCACGTGGCCAGACTATATATGGGAATGTATAGTCTAGCCTGCCAGGCTAGCCTATTTAAGGTCAATGGTCAGACAGACTCTTTTAGGATTTTCTGGTAGACAGCAGAATTTATGGTTCTATCAATTACATCAAGTGGTCCAGGTCCTGAAGACCAGACCATCACACTACCACCACCATGTCTGACTGTTTAGATGATGATGTTTTTATGAAATACAGAGTTAGTTTTATGCCACATGGAACAAAACACACACCTTCCTGATGGAACGGGACACACACCTTCCAGGTGGAACGGGACACACACCTTCCAGATGGAACGGGACACACACCTTCCTGATGGAAAGGGACACACACCTTCCAGGTGGAACAGGACACACACCTTCCTGATGGAACAGGACACACACCTTCCAGGTGGAACAGGACACACACCTTCCAGATGGAACGGGACACACACCTTCCAGGTGGAACAGGACACACACCTTCCAGATGGAACGGGACACACACCTTCCAGATGGAACGGGACACACACCTTCCAGGTGGAACGGGACACACACCTTCCTGGTGGAACAGGACACACACCTTCCAGGTGGAACAGGACACACACCTTCCAGGTGGAACGGGACACACACCTTCCAGGTGGAACAGGACACACACCTTCCAGGTGGAACAGGACACACACCTTCC
>SSNR01000293.1:628775-649398 GCA_006937965.1 Callopanchax toddi
TGGAACGGGACACACACCTTCCAGATGGAACGGGACACACACCTTCCAGGTGGAACGGGACACACACCTTCCAGGTGGAACGGGACACACACCTTCCAGATGGAACGGGACACACACCTTCCAGGTGGAACGGGACACACACCTTCCAGGTGGAACGGGACACACACCTTCCAGATGGAACGGGACACACACCTTCCAGATGGAACGGGACACACACCTTCCAGATGGAACGGGACACACACCTTCCAGGTGGAACAGGACACACACCTTCCAGGTGGAACGGGACACACACCTTCCAGATGGAACGGGACACACACCTTCCAGGTGGAACGGGACACACACCTTCCAGGTGGAACAGGACACACACCTTCCTGATGGAACAGGACACACACCTTCCTGATGGAACAGGACACACACCTTCCAGGTGGAACAGGACACACACCTTCCAGATGAAACGGGACACACACCTTCCTGATGGAACGGGACACACACCTTCCAGGTGGAACAGGACACACACCTTCCAGATGGAACGGGACACACACCTTCCTGATGGAACAGGACACACACCTTCCAGATGGAACGGGACACACACCTTCCTGATGGAACAGGACACACACCTTCCTGGTGGAACAGGACACACACCTTCCAGGTGGAACAGGACACACACCTTCCAGGTGGAACGGGACACACACCTTCCAGATGGAACGGGACACACACCTTCCAGGTGGAATGGGACACACACCTTCCTGATGGAACAGGACACACACCTTCCAGATACAATTGTGTCCTGTCAGTCCACAGACTAGTTTCTCAAAAGTCTTGGGAATCATCAGGATGTTTTTAGGTAAATGTATCATTTTTGGTCAGCAGAGGTTTTATCCTTGAAACTCTCCCCATAATATTCAAATTCTTTGTCTGATATTTAATTTTCTTTTTTATCTTCAGCACTGGGTTTTTTTTTTGCCACCTTTACTTGTCTTTTATTTTTAGACTCCTTGCTTTCTCTAAAAATTTAGATTTGCTTGTTGCACATACAGGAAGGAGAAAAGACAAGATGCTTAACATGTTTCTGTCAGGACATCTCAGCTGTATAATACTGACTTTTCTTATAGTAAATAAAAAGAAAATGTACTAAATTTAAGATCAACCTTTTCACAGACGCTTTATTGATAACAATCAGTGGATATTAAGGTTCTTATGAAATCTGTTATCTGCACTGCAGGGCTGAAATGAAAAACTGAAAGATGTCTCAGGATTCAATGAGAGGAAAGAGGGTGCGTGGTAGAAATGAATGAAAAAGGAGACAGAGGTGAAGACCAGAAGGATGTGGAACAAGATGAGGGGAGTGTGAAAGATACAGACATAAAAACAGACTGAACAGAATCTGTGATGGACATGGATCTAAACCCAGTTCAGACCAATGAAGCTGCTACATGTCAGTTTTCTCTAGTGTTGTGTTATAGTAGCCTGGTAAACCAGACTATATCAAAGTCTGCAGAACAGAACTGACGGTCTAGTATTCTAGGCTAGTGTTATAGAGTTTCACACAAACCAAGTGTAGTTGTGTAAGTGAATTTATCTGCTGAAAGTAATCACTAAACACTTTATAGTACTCTACAGACAACATCCTGTTGACACTCAGATGCATGATGGTCTGCTTGTGTCCACTTAGACCTGGGTCACACGGCAGGACTTTAACATTTTCAGAAGATTTTCAAACAGAGACCCCACAGATGGTGAATCAAAAAAATCAGTTTTAGTCCGACAGTGTGCGATGTGAGAATGCAGACTCAAAGCAGGAACCAAAAGCGGTATATAAAACACACAAGAGGTAAAAACACTGCTATAAAAGAAAACACATCAAAAATGAGAAGTAAGAGAGTAAGCACAAAGTCAAAATATCATCATCAAAAAACATACTAATGCTGGGAGGAGACTAACGAACTGGCAACTGAAAGAGAGTAAAAGCAGGGTTAATTACACACACAGCTGGAAATAATCGGGGTAATAACAGACAGGAAGTGGAACAGAGATGCTACAAAATAAAACAGGAAGTGTAGAAAAACAGGAGAACAGTCTCATGACATGACGTAACCACATGGCCTTACCATCTACTACAGGTAAGACAGTAATTATTTATAATTCATTTATATTTACGCAGAAATGCACTTCAAAATGTCCCAGAATCCCTTCATAATGTGTTGTTGTTTTGTTTTTGCTCCCTTTTTGACTATATATAGAAGTGTTTATTGCAAAAGAGAAAATGTTCCTACTTCTCATTTTATTATCTCAATTAACAAGTTTCTGATTTTATCCTTTAAGAAATCTGTAAACAGTGAGATTTACTTTGACTTCATGTCCTCTCCTTACATAGAGTCTCTATGGAAAATACACAAGATTAGATTAATTTAAGCAATCAGATAATCATGTGATTGATTTGACGTCAACATTTTTTTTAATTTGAAGTAAATTTCATAATTTATTTGACCAAATGTTCAACATGTCCACGCTGAATACCGAACATATTTTAGAGACGCCAGAGTGAGTGTCTCAATAAACCAGCTGTGTTTATACTTTAGGGCTGTTAGTGGGCCAGACACACGTTGATCCTCTGCACCTTTAAATCACTTTAATGACAGCGATCTTTAGAGATGAACACAAACCTGGACAAATATGAAGTATACTGCTAAGTCAATCTTTAAAAGTTGGTATTATATCAGCGTTGCTGTTGATCATAAACCTGAACAGCACATATTCTTTATTCATTTCTAATAAAAATTTAAATTACATTTCTTGGTCACAACATGAATTCAGGTGATTCACAAAGTGTGAGAGAGACATGACTGTGTGTGCGTCAGTGTGTGTGTGTGTGCGTGCGTCAGTGTGTGCGTCAGTGTGTGTGTGTGTGTGTGTGTGTGTGTGTGTGTGTTTGTGTGTGTGTTTGGCCATACATGTAGGAATGATGACACCACATCACACTCTGCCAGCTGGCACCGTCAGATATCCTGTCCTGTAGATCTGAAGTCTGCCCCCACATTTCTATGATTTCCCATGATTCCTTTTGGGTAAACAAGCATTTCTTCCACCAGAAATATTAACCTGCCAACGTTCGCTCGGCTCAACATCCACAATTGTTAATTTCTTTCCCACAATACGCCTTACAAAACCTGTTCTTTTTCTAATTATACTCTCACTTTTCCAGAAATAAACAACTCTGAACACAACAGCAGTTTCATTTCACTCTGATCCCGAATCAAAACCAATGCAGGACTTATTACCTCAGTTTGATTCATATTAATATAAGAGACATGTCTGTGCTGCTGATATCCATCACTACTCTGAGAAGGTCAGTGCACATTTTGATCAAAATTAACTCATGCATACACTGAACGGCCTCTGGGCTAATATCTGTCAGAGGAGATGGATCCACGGAGAACACAGAACTATTTACTTGCATGCACAGGGTGTAATGTAGGTATTTAATGATCACTGAAGTGTGTTATTATATGATTGAACTCATGGAGAGAGAAATAACTAGCTTGATGTCCTGAGTTTTATGTTTCTATGAAGTGGGACAACTTTATTAACCTACTGTATACAAAACATTTTATTGGCAGAGCTTTGTCTGTTAACCTAAATGTAACCAATAAAATCCACCCACCCATCCATTTTCTCACCGCCTCATCCATTAAGGGTGGGGAGCTGGTGTCTGTCTCCAGCAGTCACAGGTCGAGAAGCAGGGGACACCCTGGGCAGGTGGCCAGTCCTTCACAGGGACACACAGAGACAAGCAAGGCTTACAAATATTCCCACTCTCACTCACACCTAGGGACTATTTAGAGTCACCAATCAACCTAACATGCATGTTTTTGATTCATGGGAGGAAGCTGGAGCTCCCCGAGAAAACCCACACATGCATGATGAGGAGATGCTAGCTCCACACAGAGAGAACACACACAGCTGGGGATCAAACCTGCAACCTTCTGGCTGTGAGGCAACTGTTCTACCAACTGCACCACCATGCAGCCACTAATACGATCATTAAACAAAGAAGCTGATTCTGAGAACCTGCAGGATGAGACCAGGGATTTGCTGTGGTTGTTCTGGTGTTCTGTGGGGGTTTATGAAGTTTTACTACTTTATTTCATGTCTTTGGTTTGTCTGAGATGTTCATCCATAAAGAACATATATACATATGAATATGATTTTTAGCTCTGATAATGTGATGTATTGTTGATTTTACCTCTTTTGATGACCTCATTAAATTTTTAGCACAGAAATTGACACAAATGGAGAAAACCAGAATAGCTTTGTTCACATTTAAAAAACAAACTCTCCAAATCCTAAAAAATGAAATAACAACGCAGCAAATACATTTCCTTTTCTGGTTTTTACACTTTTTTAGAAGTGTTGGAAGGTGGTTTTGTTAATTTTAGACCAATTGTTTAAAACTGTCCAAACACTGTCTCATTTACAAGAACAATTTTATGTGATGTTCTCCTTCTAGAGTAGACATCAGGCAAATGTTACAGATTTAATAATAATAATAATAATAATAATAATAATAATACTTTTTATTTTAGGCGCCTTTCTGACACCCAAGGTACAATATGAATTCACATTAAAACACAATAAAAGTAACAAGTTAAAAACAATAGCATAAAAGCACTCAGAATCACTATAAAACTCAGTAAATGTAACAAGTCAAAAAATAACAGTATAAAAGCACACAGTAAAACAATAAAACCATCAGCTTACACACAACCAGTGAAAAGTCTTCCATGAATCCCAGTTACAATGAGTTTTTAAAATTTAAATCATTTTAAATCACACAACTAATCACATTTCCCACAGATCACAGAACTGTAAAGAGCAAACATCAGCTAAACTTCTTCACAGTATCAAACATCAACCATCGAGCTGATAAACATAGAACTTTGTGGCCGTCGGGCTAAATGGATTTTAACTTTTGTCAGGAGAGATAACATTAGGAAAGTCCTTTAATTTTTCTGCTGTGCCGCACAAAGATCAGTTTCAAAAATGTGATTTGAAATTGTAATTTGACCCACTTGTGCCGTGCTGATAGCTCTGCTCTGTTCTGCTCCTCCTCTCCCTTCTTTTTCCTCCCTTCCTGTCCTCTGTCTCTGTCAGAGTAAAGATGCCGGCATCAGGACTCTGGTCATGTTGGACGAACAGGGAGGTAAGTTTGAAAGGAGAGCAGCTCCTGGTTTCCACGTCCAGTAGAACCCCGATGAGCTTCTGGAGTTATCAACATAACAGAAGGCTGATAGGTCTCCTTGAAATCTTCAGTCATGTCTTCAAAACAAGCTCTAGGCAGAGACTGCGCTAAAATGGCTACCATGATTATACTGGATGTTACTGTGGAGCGAGCGCTCTGCTTTGATTTATTCATCAGACAAAAAACAGAGTAAATCTCACAGGTTACAGAATTGCATCACTTTTCAGTACTTTAGTTTTGAGACACATAAAAATGCAAAAGACTCAGAACACTGAGGGTTAGGTTCAGGGTTAAGCTGAACTTTTGTGTATGGACTGCTGGGAAACATTTGAGCTTTTAGAACATACAGTATTTCTCAAGCATTCAGTGAGGAGGATCCAGAATTGTTGGTCTTTATTCATGCTGACCCCATAGTTTTGTAGCAGATAATTCATCACTGAATCAAAGCCAGCTCCAGTGCTACTGGTGCAGCCACCAGTTAATCTCTAGTTTAAGTCCAATAATCACTTTATTTGTTGAATAAGTCTGAAAAATTGTAGAAAACAAAGACATTTATTATAAGCATTGTCTGATAATACATTTCATTATTTACTGTCCTGACACTGTTACAGTTAGACTTGTTTGCAGACTATCATACTGTACTGGACTGTGCAAAAGTCTTGAGCAGCGTTCTCCTTTTAAAAACAATACTGCATTCAAGATTCAAGATCTTTTTATTGTCATTGCACAGATGTACAACGAAATTGTCATTGCACTCACTCAAGACAGCTCTGCAGAGCACTGAGCTGCTGCGTGTGCACGCGCCGCCATAGCAACTGTAGTTATTCTGATAATCAAAGATCAAAAGATTTTAAAACTCTAGGAATGTTTTTTGAAAAACTCCTAAAATTCGTTTTTGTTCATACAAAGGCAAAAACACGACATTTTTGCTGATTTGTTTTGTATACAGTGGCTCATCCCTTTATTTTATGTTTAAATAATTTATTGGTAAACATCATACGATGTAAAAAACAGAACATCAGTTAGACTGGACCAGAACCAGCAATTCTCTTATTTTATTGGTGGCAAAATGTTGTTTTATCAGTCAAAATCGACATTGATACCACTTTAAAAACTGGAGCACATTTTATTTTTATTAAAATACATTTGCCCTAACAAAGAGGTTATAAGGGTAAAAAATATAGTAAACAAAATATCTGTAAGATATTTCACCAGAAGGTTCAGGTTGGATCCACGCAGCAGCTGCAGAAAACACAGATGAATTATGTGTTGCATTGTGGGTGCACGTGTTTCAAGGTGCTTTTACTGTCATATGTGTGGAGGACGTGTGTGTGTGTGTGTGTGTGTGTGTGTGTGTGTGTGTGTGTGATCCAGTAGCCTAATTGGCCTGTCAGAGCACCAGCCAGCCTGCTCTCCCCACCTCCCTCTGTGTTTTTGTAGCTGCTGCTGTGCACAGCTCACTGCTATCACAGGACACCAATCAATTCACAGATTTAATTTCCTCTGCCTCAGAGCTAATGCCCCCTATACCTGATCCTTATCTCCTTCTCACTCTGCCGTCCTCTTCTCCATTTCATCCTGCTCTGCTCTGTTTTTCCTGACCTGCACATTTTCCTTCTAAAGTCATCTGAATAGAACAGTGGCTGCAGTGATGGTGAAGCGTTTCCCTGTTTGGAAGAGACCGCTAGAGGTTTTGTAATTTCTTCCAAGCTTGTGCTTATAAGTCCTGTTTAGCTGTAAACTGGGGTGTGACTAATCCTTCTGCTCTTTACACATAAATATGCACACACACAAATAACACTAGGTAATGTGTAATTTCTTCCACTTACCTGTGGAGTCAGTGTCACAGGTGTTAATGAGAGCCTCTGTGCTTGGCTGGTGCAGACATGTTGACCTGAATTAAATTAAAACTGACAGCTCTGAGCTGCTCTGAGCAATTTCCAACATTTTTATTGAGCAACTCAGAACTTTAGTTGTTTCTAAAAAAAAAAAAAAAAAAAAAAAGCACTTGCGGTATGACTTACAATAATAACATCTGAATAATTCAGACCAAAGCTAGTTTATTCACTGACCATTGTCTCTCTGGACTCTTTAAATTAGAGACTGGGAATCAGATTCAGTGTAAAGTCACTGGAACATAGACAAGTCTGGAGTTAGACCATTTACAACAGAGGTTGTAATACATTCACATATTCAACAAATAGGCTCAGTCTCCTCTGCAAATTCAGATGATTCAGATGATTGATGTTAGGATCCTGGTTTTTAGGCTTTAATATAAATTAAACTCATTGCTGAACATTTAAGACTTTTGTTAATTAAAACATAGATAACTGAACCAAACCAGCACAACCAGCCTATCAACAGCCCCAATAGTAGAAATCTAACTCAAGACCCACCAAAAAGACCTTTGTCTGCACTCCCACCTGCTTCCAGTTAACACAACCAAGGTGATGCAGACTGCTGCACCGCCACAGCTTGGCCAGTGAGGATGCAGACAGGTATAACACCTTTATTTCCAGAACACCGTTGGAGATACAAGGTCTGAACTAACATTCCCATCCTGCGGTGAAGCTTCAGCATTGTGTTTTTAATAAAAGAGAAGATGTGAGAAATGAACAAAAGAACAGAAAACCAGTGTGAAACAGTCAATGCTCTGTCATTCTGAGCTCAGCACAGATTTTTCTAGGACAATATTACAATATTTTCTATGACTGCAAAGATTTGAGCACATTTCCTTTCACCCACAAGGCTTTGAAATCAGAGAATAAGCCCTATGCTGATAGGAGCTGTGATTGGAGAGCACCAGGTGCTGTAAGGTGCTGAATCCTCCGTTTATTGGCTCGCAAACTTATGAAACCCAGTTCTCCTCTTCAGAATCACAGCGTTTAGATTCAGATTTACTGGTCAAGTGGGCACAAACAAGAAATTTGGCTCTGACTGTTGGTGACTCTCAGGCTGATAGGTGAGTCCTACAAAGTGACAGGAGGAGGCAGCTTGTTCAGTCATTCTTTTGTATGTTTAAGATTTCTTTTAAATCTCATCCATGTTTCAGCTGTTAAACTTACCCTCACATCCCTTCCTTTCATCTTCTATCTGAGTTTCAAATCATGTTTGAGTGCGTCCAGGCAGTTAAAGTGTAAAGCTCTGGATGGTGCACCCTCCTGCTGCAACTCAGATGAAATACTTTCTGAGAAACGCAATATGTCCTTTGGAATGAAGGTAGGATAAGAAATAAAGCTGTTGAAATGATTGGCAAGAAACAAAAGTCATTAGAGAGTTGATGAAGAAAAACGTTGGTTTTAATACATTTTTTAAGCAGAACCCCAAATCTTGTTGCCTGCTTTGCCCGTCGCATTTAGGCAAAACATTTAGCCTCTTGCAGTCGTAGCATAGAGCGCCAAGCCCTCGACACAAACCAGTCACCTTCATTTCACTGCTCTCATGCCTTTGTCCTCACCAGAACAACTTGATCGTGTGGAGGAGGGCATGAACAAGGTGAACGCAGACCTGAAGGAGGCCGAGAAAGATTTAAAAGATATAGGACAATGCTGTGGTCTGATTTGCCCATGTATTAAAAAGTAGGTACCGGCCAGGAGCCCCGTGCTCTTGCCTGTCCAGTGCTGGTGGTGGTGGTGATGTCTGATGTCTCTCTTGTCACAGTCTATGTCTTTTTTTGTCTCTTTTCCTTTGTCTCCCCCCCTTTTTTACTCCCCATTTCCCTCCTTCCACCTGGGACCTTTTCTTCCTCTCTTTTCTTCTCACGTGCTTTCGTTCTTTTGATGGGATAAATGACAATGTGTTGCTAATCAGAACAACTGGAGCGCATCGAGGAGGGGATGGACCAAATCAATAAGGACATGATGGATGCAGAAAAGAATCTGAACAATCTAGGACAGTTCTGTGGTCTATGTTCATGTCCCTGTAACAAGTAGGTGCTGCCTGTGTCGCCCGACTGCATGTGTTTCAGTGCCTGCCTGCATACCTCTCTATCCATCTGCCTGCTTCTGGTGTGTAGAGCATGGTGATCAGTGTTGTGAGCAGTCAGGCCTGAAGCCACAACGACACGCTCTCCGGACAGGCATGAGCACAGCATGCACTACCACGGTTGTATGTTTGAACTGAGACTGGAGACTGTATGCATGCATAAAAGCCACATACATGTACATGTATGTAAAACAGGTCTGGTGTTGCTGAATTTGCTCTCCATGGCTGCTGAACTCAAAAGCCCTTCATTCCACAATGGATGAGAGATTCTCTTCCAGCAGGTAGAAGCATCAGGATGTTGGCCATGGCTCCCACCAACCCATTAAACACCACCCACTCTAACACCCTGTAGCACGATGCTGTGTAGAATGCCAAAAGAATGTATTAACAAAAACATTTTTTACTCGGTTAAATACATTTTTGGAGATCATTAGGGTGTTCAGTGCAATGAAAATACATTGGAATTGACAAAAACCCAAAGTAAAGTCCCAGTGAGTAGTATTTATAGGGATATAGTTGCAGAAACAATATAATATTCATGATTAGTTTAAAGTACACATTTAGAGAATGACCCCAGTATTGCTTTTACAAAGTTTGCTGCTTCAGTGTTTTTTCAGATGTCTGTAGTTTAATTACAAATGTTTCATAAGTTTCAAAGTCTTTTATTGATTATTACATTTATGCAAAACATCATTAATTTCAGTGTTGATCCCTCATTTGAAGGCATCTGCAGATCAACCTGACATGCTGTCAACCAACTTCTGATCTAAATCCTGTCCCAGTCTTTATAATCAGTGCTTGGAAATTGTCAGAATTTGTGGATTTTTTGTCCACCGGCCTCTAGAGTCACAAGTTCTCAATGGGATTAATGTCCAACCAGTTTCTCGGACATGGACCCACAATTTTGAAGAGTTGTTCTCAAAGCTGGTTTTGACTTTAATGGCACAGTTATCCATCATGCTGAGATAAACGCTGTTGATCACCAAACTGTTCTTGGATGGTTGCAGGAGTTCCTCTTGGAAGATGTTTAGGTACCATTCTTTATTCATGGCTGTGTTCTGAGGCTAAACTGTGAGTGAGTCCTTGGCTGAGAAGCAACCACACATAGGAATGGTCTCAGGATGCTTTACTGCATGATACATTTTTGGAAAAATGTTTGCCCCAAACAATCATAAAGGGATTTCATCAGAGAAGAGACTCAGATTTCTGTCCCTGACATTTTTCTTGGAGAGAAGTGGCTTCTTTGCTGCCCTTCTTCACACCAGGCCATCCTCCGAAAGTCTCCTCCCCACTGTGCTGCAGATGCACTCATACTTGTCTGCTTCCATTACTGAACAGTTTTTGCATTTGATTGTAATCCATCAGATCATTCTACATAACATCCTGGAGTTCAAGCAAACTGTTTTCAGAAAAACTGAGGCAACAAACAACATGTGTGTCATTCTCAAAACCTTTGGCCACCGCTGTAAAATGATAAAAATAAGAATCAGTGTTTTATTAATATTGTTAGAATTAATTATTTATACTTACAGTACTTCTGGGTTTTCTTCAGAACTAACTACATTGGATTTTTTCATGTTTGCTTAAACACTCACTGGGACAAACAAAACACTTGGTGCCTCGTGTTTTCATGCAGCAAGTATGACTTCATTCAGTCGCTTGAAATTTAACATTTGTGCCACTAAATGGCACTACATCCTACACACTGGACCTTTAAAATGTTGCAAGCTGCTAACCTTATGCTTTTACTCAATAACTGATCAAACTACAACTACAGAAGGCCTTAATTAACTTCTTCATGATCTTTAAAGTTTGGCAAACTTGTTTTCTCATCTTCAGATGTCATCTTTTATTATTAAAAAATGTATACATGTGCTTTTTATAAGTGTAGATGGATTATTATTAATATCATTTTTGCCAAACTCCAGTGTGACTTGTTCTTTTGCCAAACTATGGCCACTGAGTCATGTCTGTGCATCATATAGTCTTACTGTAAATAGTGTTCTGTCTCAGAGCTATAGAAAACACAAGTGAATGGTAACAAGGGTATGCTGGTTGTTTTGTGGCAGGTTTAGTTAGACTACCTGATACTCCTCTGGGAGGAGCCAATCACAGGTCATGTCTAATCTGACCTGTAAACCCAGAATGTATTTATTATTTCGTTGAGGAAGAGCTTAAACATAAAAGCAAACAACAATGTTTTGTGGTAAATAATAATCAGAACTTTAACATTTACCTACCTGTGTTTAATCCATTTCTTTATTTATATTCCTAATATTCACCTGTAACATTTCAACAACAGGTTACTCTTTTTCTCCAGAACCGAGCTGAACAGGGTCCTGACAACATACTTTACATGTTGTATTTACAGCAATATTTTTTAATAACCAACCACCTGATTTGGGGTTTGTTTGTTTGGTGGGGTGCTGCCTATCAATAGGCCATTATCTCCATTTGGTCCATGTTGGTCCTGCTTTAAGATGTAACTGTTCTGGGTTCAGATCTTGTTTATTCTATAGCTCTTTGGTCCTTACTTCCATGACCCCCTGTAACCCTGTGGTTGTTAAGTCATGTGTTTCATTTAATCTAGACACCCAACATCAGTGGTCCCCAAGCGTTTCAGCTTTGGATCCACTAAATAAAAGCTACAGAGACCTGAGTATTCCTGGAAAATAAAGAAAGATTGTTAATGAGTAATACAACAAAGAGACTGATCTGTTAACACATTTTACTATCAGTCAAAGATGATCTGAATACATACTAAAAATGCTTTTTCAAAATTTTTGAAACCAGGATGGTTACAACCAGATATTAAAGGCATACTATGCCGTTTTGGCTTGCTTTTAGCACCCCCTAGTGTCCATTTTAAGTCACTGTCATAAAAACGTTAGCATTGTCTTTGCTCAGAAACACCTAAATCTAACTGTTGAGATGTCTCCTCAGTCTTCATTGTTTTCTACTGGAGCGGTTCATCACTCATTCAAAGAAATCAGCTGTGTTCAAGCAGGAAGAGATTTATAAAATGCAGGAACAATGAGCTAAAGACACTCTGGTACTAGCATAACAGCTATCATTAACCCTGTAAAGGGTCATATTCGCACACACACTGGCTCAAGAAAAGTATGAAAAAGTTACATAGTGTGCCTTTAAGTGTAGGGGTCAATTACTTAATCACATAGATCCTGAGTGGTCTGGATAGCTTTTTTCAAAGCCGTATAAAGAGAAAGTTACGACACGCTTTGATCTCGCCGACAGGCGGTCACGTGGTTCATGCAGCCTCCAATAGTTCCAACAGCTCAGCGCTGTCAGTCAGTCAGAGCAGTTTCTGGCAGGATACACTGCTACAACGATTATTTTCTCATCTCCCGAGCTATTTTCAGTAAATATTGACCAACAATGTATATCATTTACCCCCAATTATGTATTTTATCAAAGGATTTTTTAAAGAAGCGGCAGAAACAACATTTATCGTAGAACATTTTGGCCACAGATTATATTTAAAAATTAAAATGTTTCTGCAATATACTGATCTATACCAGCAGGTTTAGAGTGGTTTATTATTATGCTAACCAAGTAAAGAAAACCAGAGTATAAGGCCTATTAAGAGCTCTTTCTGTCGTTCTGCATGCTAGCATGAAGATGCTACTGTTTATCTTATCCTATAAATGTGCTCGTGTTAAAGAGCTCTGATGTTAAAGTTTTAAAGGACTTGGAGAAAACTTATGTGTCAGTGGATGTTTTAACTGACAACCCAGATTATTATCTTCTGTAGAAGACATCATTATTCCATATTTTATGTTTATTTTTCATGTGAAGTGACTCCATGCATCTATAACCCTGTTCAGCTTATAGCCTAACAATTTTTGTAAAGTAATAACTGATTAAAATGTTAATAAAATAAAACTGTTTCTGGATAAAACCTTATTGGATGAGAAAATAAATGTGTAATGATTTCTGCAAAGAAACACCAAACATTTTATTATACAACATCATATAAAACAAGCTTTAAAAAAGAAATACTTTTACTACTATTTACACTGCTTAGTCATTACTTCTGCACCAAGGCATTTTATTTCATACAATGTTAAAACATGTTTGAGTTCTAGAGAAGGTTCATCACTGACAGCAGCTCCTTCGATGTGGACCTTCACACCTGCTGACCTCCCTGACAAAAACAATAGAGAAAAGTTTCAGAGAACTCAGAAAACAATCATCATCACAGAAGCACATTCAGACTGCTTTGAAGAAATGACACGTTACTGAGTTGATCCTGAGTGTGTAGCACGGTTCAGCAGCAGGTCATTGAAATCAGCCTCATGTGGTTTAACTGAAAAACAATACATAATTAACTCATGTTCAAAATCACATTTTTCTTCACTGATAATATCACCATTATGCAGACATTTGTCTGTAAAGGATCAATAGGTCAAAGTAACAATTAAATTGGACAGGAACCAGTCAACCACTGACCCATTAAATGCTAAATGCTTTTTATGTAGTTGAGATAATTTAATAACGATTTTAAAAGAGGTAAAGACCTGACAGCAACAAGTTAAAAACTTTCCTTTGAGTTGGAGCCTAAAGTTTACACGTACATGTTTGTGTCTGATTAGAACTTATTTAAATCCAGAAAATCACCAAACAATTTATCAAACTCTAAAGATAAATATTTCAAAAAGTTCTGGATATTTACAAAGCTGAATTAGACAGAAAGGGGCCAGTATAACACACAGACCTGCTGCTAACAACAAGCTAGCTTCAGCTAAACAGATTACTAGCCGGTTGACACGATTAATTTACTAAAACTGGCTACAAGAAAAATCACTACTGACTTATTTTGGTACAGAGTAGTCAGCTAACGCTTCACAGTGTCAAAAATGTTGTAATTTCATCAACTTACATTAGAAAATAGCTCCGAAACAGCGATAATGAACAGCGCTCTGTGGTGGAACTATTGGCGTCTGGGCTTTGTTTGGAACTATTGAGAGCTCCATGACCGACGTTACTTCCGCATTCCATTCTTTCTATTGGAGCCAATGGAAGTGTCCGAACTCTGTTTCTCTATGGCGCTGGCTTATTCCAGCTTTATTAATTTATACAATAAAATCTCCATTTGAAAATTTCATTTACTCAGGTTGCTTTTGTCTGATATAAAATTTTGTAAAAAATAAAAATTGGTAAAAATGTTTAGAGTTAATTTGTTTCCTACACATTTTTACAAGACCTCCCCACTCAGTGTTTCATGCCCCCCATGAACACCAGCTTTAGGAACCACTGCCCTGTGACACATTGGGTCAAATAGCAGGAGAGAAATCCTTCTTGCTTGTAGTTCGAACTGGAGAACCTGAACGGTGTGATCTGGATGTTGACAACACATTGATTCTGCAGGGTGAACAAACTGAGCTGTCCAAACTTAGCTGACTGTTAAATCTATGAAGACCTTCAGCTGTCAGATGCTTCATCAATGATCAAACAGACAATAAGAAATCCATTTGCTTATTTGACTGAATATGATGTGTTTCTCACAGATCTGTCATCCAATGAAATGAAGGGCTGATCACAGTTAGTCGTCCAATCAAAATGATCATGTTTGATTGTTTTGTTGTGTTTTTTTCTGTTCTTTTTGTTGAATTTTTGCTGTAATGGATCTAACTGCTCAGCTTTCTTTTATTAGATACAGCATGTGTCTGATCCTGTCCCCTCTATGTTTCTGCATGTCCACTCTCCAGGTTTTTACACGTGTTTGTGCGTCTTGTGTGCTTATTGTGTTCTGTGTTTGTGAGTTTTAATTTCTTTCAAAGCTTAAGGAGCACGTGAGCTTTTTCCATGTTCAATTGATCTGCATGCCAGATCAATTATTCACCAACATATTGCAAATGCATAACAAAACTATAAGTGGCCATCGTGTTGCTTTTAGTGGGACGATGAGTTTACCATATTTCTAAACATATATCTCTATATATGTTTTGGTAGTGATCTGTGCATGCACAAAGACAAGTGACCTACACTCATTTTCACTAATCAGCTAACAGATAAACACCCATCCAGACACATTTGTTCATTCTTACACACACCAGAGAACAGTTTTGCAGCGACAGCGTCCCTGACTGGTGTGTGTTTGTGGTAGGATTAAAGGCGGGGGCCAGGCCTGGGGAGGGAACCAGGACGGCGTGGTGAACAGCCAGCCGGGCGCTCGAGTGGTAGACGAACGTGAACAGATGGCCATCAGCGGGGGCTTCATCCGCAGGTACGCACGTCAGCCACTCCTGTGTTTGGTTTCTGGAGCCCAGCATGTACATTTAGGTGTGTGGTGTGTTTCTTATGAACAGCTCATACATATTACATATACATTATTGTCTATTTTATTGAAAAGCCTAATAAACCAAATAGAGCATTAAAAATATTGTGATTTTTAATAAAAGTTAAACATTACCATACAATATATTATAGCTTTTATTGCTCTGGTTAAAATTTTGATTTTTTCCCCCTCTCTGTAAAGACCTAAATAACTTTCTAGGCTCTTAAGGACAGCTTTTGAGGAATGCTGTATTTTCATAGCCTAGTGAACTAGACCGTCAGTTCTGCTCTGCAGACTTTGGTATAATACTTTACTGTGTTCATTATGTCTTTTTTTCTCAAAAAATTATTATAGGTTCTTTTCTTCAGACATGTATGTTCTTTGGGTAAGTTTTTACCTTTGACATGTTTCGACGCGCTCCTGCGGCCTTCATCAGAAGTGTCGCTGGTGTTGGTGTGACGTGTCGTTTATCAGCTGTTCTTCCCGATGGGTGTGGCCAGGTCGGGGTTGTCAAAGGTAAAAACTTACCCAAAGAACATACTTGTCTGAAGAAAAGAACCTATAGTCAGACTATGGTCTAGCCACACTTCATTGGAACCTCTGCAGCCCACTGATTGGTCTGGTCAGTCTTGTACTGGGCCATTCACAGCGCTCTAATGGTTTGGTGGGCGGAATTGATGATGGCAGAGGTCCGAGTCCGACTCTAAACATGGCGGCAGCTCGGGAACCGCGTTCGTTTGAAACGACTTTGTCATCAACTTTGGACGATTTAGGTTTGGGCTTTTCTCTAAGACGTGAACAGATAGAGGAAGTCTTTTATTTTAAAAAGGATTTATTTGCCACTTTGCCAACAGGATACGGTAAAAGTTTAATCTACCAGCTGGTTCTGGTTGTTGCTAAACGGCTCTGATTGGTCCTAGCGCTATCCAATAGCATGTGAAGATGGCTTGATTGACAACTGTTGATCCCGCCCCTATGAATGAGTCATTTCAGTGAATCATGGCCAGACTATATATCCACATATATATTCTGGCTTGCCAGGCTAGTATTTTCAAGGTTATTATTATTATTTTATTTTATTTTTTGCTGTATTTGAAGCACATTTGAAAACATATTTTAAACTTCAGAGTTTTATAAGCTGTGCACATAATAACCAAAAAGCTAATATTTATATTGAAAATAATGCCTGATTTAACTGAGTGACATCACCAGCATTTTATCTTTCTGTCTTGTGCGTTTTTAAATAACAAAAGACATGACCAAAGATTTGTGGATCCTAAAAACTCATACAGTATATGTGCAGCAAAACTTTTTTTATTGTTAATATCTGTATCAGAAAGAGGCGTTATTCACATGTATGACTTGTCACGAATTAAGCATTGTGAATTATAGTGATACATTTTAATTTTTTCCTCTATAAAAACTTCTTGCTGCAAAGATGATAACTACAGAAACTGATTAAACCATGGAAATGTCATCATGTTGGTGTATGAAGCAGATAATTTGTTCCTTTCCTCCAATGAAGTGTTAGGTTAATGTTAGGTTACTATTCTGAAGAACTTCCATAAGTATCTTTCATTTCTTTATGTTTAGCTCAGACTAGAACAGACTTTCTTCTAAACTTTTAAAGTGATTTTAAACAATAGTTTACTTATTTTAATTTGAATAATTTTCAGTCCAGGACTTGTACCTGATAAGTACTTCCTTCTTTGACAGAATAATAGTTGTATTTTAAGCTTAATGAGATGCATCCAGCATACCTAAAATCTCAAACTTGATGTATCACCACATGCTTCACAATGTTTCATTGACATTTGACGTGGGGAACCAAAGAAGTGTTAGTCCTATTCTGGATGAACTCAAGTCTCCTTCTAAAACAATTAAAATAAGAACAAGGTGGTGTTTTGACTCAGAAGTGCAGACAGCAGCAGATAGATCCAATGGTTTATTTAGAAGGAAATGTATTAACACAAGCAGGTTGTGTAGTACCAGAATTATACCAGAACTAAGCAAGCAAGGAAACTACGAGAGTGACTAAAAACTGAGAAACTTCAAAGTACAAAAACTGAGAGGCTTGATTTCTGAGTGACTACAGGTAACAAACTGGTGAGCAATCACAAAAGCCTTAAGATACCAGTTTATAACAAATAATGAAAAACATTGGTGACACTAACAGGTACCTGAAAACTTCCACAGAGGTCCAAAGAAAGACAAAGCTTAAAAAAATAGAAAACACAAAAACCCAGAACCATAACAACAAAGACTCAACACAGATCTGACTGATGATCTGCTGATTGTTTGATCTATTTACTGTTGAGTGGTACTGGAAATGTTTCAGAGAGAAAAGCAGTTGTTTTAATTTATCATTAATATTTATAGAAAAGGGAGAAGAGCATCAGTGTACCTGACTGGAGTTATAGTCCTGGTTTTTCAGTCAGGGATGTTGGAGATTTTGTCAACTAGATGATGACCAACACGATCTGTTTGAATTTTGAATGGAATCGTGGTTAATTGATATTTATATTTTCATTTGAAGCATCGTGTGTTTCCAGCATGATAACTGACCACCAGGTTTTATGTTTCAGGGTAACAAATGACGCCCGGGAGAATGAGATGGATGAGAACCTGGAACAGGTGGGAGGGATCATTGGCAACCTGCGTCACATGGCCTTGGACATGGGCCAGGAGATCGACACTCAGAACCGGCAGATTGAAAGGATCATGGAGAAGGTACTGGACACGACCCACTATTCACACCCTGCAGCGCTGTAGGGAATGGAACAAATTATTTAAGGGAGGGAGGAACTTTTTTTATAATGCTACTGATTTTTTTTCTGTAGTGGTACATTTATTAATTTAAAGCAGCTACTGTATCTGGAGCATTTTTCTATATATCAAAGTTTTCTAAATGTTTTAAATTATATTTCAGGTCTAAACTATGATCTATGGTAGAGTTCCACAACATCTGTCATCCTGATGAAGACCCTACTTCCTCCTAGACCCCTTTACATTCTTTCTGGCCGTCAAACTTTTTCAGCCAATAAAATTCAAATTTCTGCATTGTCGACTTTCTGTCAACGTGCACGCGCTTTGAGCAAACCTGTAGCAGTAGGGGGCGCTCTCGTACAGGACGCTCCGTGTGTTTCTCTGTTTGCCGTCTCAGCCGTTCACTGAGGACTCACAGCTCATTTCTACTAAAAACATATCCATTCCCCAGCTAATGACGAATTTATTTTTATTTTTAAACCTTTCACCTCACAGAATGGCAAGGCTTGCCAAGGATACATGTTTATTTTGGTCAAAAAGTTATTTCAGGATCGAGTCATTTCTCTGTTCAGCTACAGAGTCGCAGCAGCTAGCTGCTACAGAGCTAAGTATCAGAAGCACAGCAGGGACAGAGAGAGCTCATCAGAGCCTGGTACAGTGTGGGAATATGATTTGTGAACTGTGAGTGATTAAACCCTACAGTTTGAGCTGCACAGTTTATTCCCAGCTTACAGACAAAGAAATGTGTCGTGTGCACGCAACTGCACGCGCATGTTGAGGTGTTTTGGGGAGGAGCCGTTGGACGTTGGATTCAAAAACTGCTCTCTTGATGAAATAATCCACAATGCGGCTTTAAACAAATAAGTTTTATATTTTAACTTTTAATAAATAGCTGGAAAAACAATGTAAAATCCAACCTAGGGTGGACAAAAACAACTGTGTTCTCAATATTATGACAAACATGGTATGATGTCTCACGTATGATGTCTCACATTGTAAACATATTAAACTGTTATCTTCTAAAAACAAGCTAAATGGATCCATCCAACCATTTATGTTTACTTTAGATGTTTTGATGTGGGTTTCTGTGGAGAAAATTGTGAACAAATAAAATACATATGTTTGAATGACCTCTGTTTGGTGAAACAGAGATTAATTCTGATTGGATTGTCGAGCTAACTAGCCACAGTGAGGCCACTTACAAAGTAGATTTGTGCCATCCTTGGTTGTTGTTGGTGAGTTGGAGACACAGAATAGAAAATTTGCTAGTTTTGAGTTGGAATCACTTTAAAATAGCACCTTCAACATTTGTGTGATCTGACGTATGATGATGACAACAAACTGCAATAGATGTGCTAAGTTTTTGTACAACTTACCTGCATTTTATTAGTCATTTGCTCGCCAAACTCTCCTAAATTTGTCTCACATTTTCTGACTCATGCAAACTAGAAAAAGAGTCAAGAACTGTTTTGAGAAAACAAATTGTCTCACAAATTTTCTGAACTTGTTCAAAGATTCCTGTGACTCACATGAGGAAATACAGAAAACTCCCTCATGAATGTCATTTGTAAAAAAGACACAGCCCATCAACATACTAGCTTATAAACCTTTATGTAAACCACATGTTTGAGGCTATTTTCAAAAGGTTTCATTATTTTTCTGCAGCAGAAAATAAAAGGACACATGACTGTTAGCTTGCCAATCTGGTCAGAATTAATCTCTGTTGTCAGAATTGCGATAAAAATGCAAATCTATGTAACTTGAAACAATTTAGTTCTTACAGATAATATAACATTTAGCTGATATTTAGATGGATTATAGGCTCAACATAAGACTACATAACTGTGCTGATTTCAAGCAGATTTACTCAGTTTGACACTCTGATGGACACAATCTGATTTCATGGTAATGATGAAAATGCAGTTCTTGAATATTCTAATTCTCGAGTCATCCACCCTCATTCCATAGTTGTATGTTTTACAACATCTCCTCACCTATGGCTCAATTCTGTATCATTTCCCTTTCAGGCCGATTCCAACAAGACCCGGATCGACGAGGCCAACCAGCGTGCTACAAAGATGTTGGGCAGTGGCTAAACTGCAGCTTAAAGTGCTTTCATCCCCGTTAAACCCCGGTCACCCTCAGAATAACACCAACCAAACCCAGCCCTGCCCCCAACACCAATATCAACAGCAGGCGCTGCAGATTCATGCTTTTATTGTGATACTGGTAGAAGTTTGCACACATGCACATATCATTCTTCACATTGCTCCCCGTCCTTCCTTCCCTCCTCATCCCCCCCCCCCCCCCCCCCCCCCCCCCCCCCCCCCCCCCCC
>SSNR01000293.1:649408-689800 GCA_006937965.1 Callopanchax toddi
CCCCCCCCCCCCCCCCCCCCCCCCCCCGCTCACCATCCCTACCCCCTCTTGTTGTCAGTGTTGTTCTGTGATGTTACTCTTTGGATTTTGCTAATTAATAGTTTGGTTACACAACATCCACTCAAACCTTCTCCATGCTGTACATAGTGCATCTTTAATGGCTGATTTAGATCACTCATCTTCTTCTCTTCATTCTCTCTTTTTTTAAGTCTTTCTGTATAATAAACTGTATGTAAACCTTATTTCCACAATGTCCTTTCCCTGTGTCAGTATTCTAGTATTGTCCATTTAAAACACACTGTGTATTAATCAGATAGGATGTCATGACGCTTCATGATAAGGCCATACGTTGTTAGTTGTATAAATAGTGATAAGGTCTGCTGTTTTAAAGACATTTCATGTAGGTGTAAAGCTGCTCAGATTTGACTAGTGACAAAGTGAATCATGGATACTTGTGTAAGGATTTGGATGTAACTTTTGGTCAGGACTGTGTGCCAGTGATTTACCAACCATATAGAACAGTATTAAAAGGATTTAATGCCATAGATTGTATAGTGTTATCCTTTTCCTCAGGGAGCTCAATCTGACCACTCAAAAACAAGGGTTGCATAATTGATTCATGCATTAAAATCCACCAAAACTTCATAGTTGTATCATAAAACAGTATATATGTACAAAGCTACATCTATTTATGGTTTGAAAGGATTATTGAGGCCTAATAAAGGGCTGGAACAGCTAACATGAGATTTGAAAGGGAGACCAAAGGTCAACGGCAGTGAGTTGAAATGTTGAGCACATTTAGAGAAAGGTCAATGACCTCTTCACAGAACAGCAACCCATCTTTCAATCCTTTTAATATCAAATAATGCATTAGGTGTGTTATGCATGTCCTTCAGCTACTTAAAAATACAGAATAATTTTATCCAGGCAAAAATATCCCAACATGGAAACAGCATGCTGCATATGTAGGCCACACAGAGAGGAAGCTCATACTGTATTTATCAGCAATAGTGCCACTCTGTTTCATGTCTTTATGTCTTTCCAGACTGTGACCATCACTGTAAAATAATCTGTACCTTGGTAAAAGCCAATAAAATCATCAAAACTGTAGAACAGAAACAAATGTCCTGTTAGTTTTTATGATGTGGTGCAGTGACTGAGTGAACGGTGACAAAGATGTTCATCCATCCATCCATCCATCCATCCATCCATCCATCCATCCATCCATCCATCCATCCATCCATCCATCCATCCATCCATCCATCCATCCATCCATCCATCCATCCATCCATCCATCCATCCATTATTTCTGCTTATCTGAGGTAACAGGTTCAGGAGGGAGGTCAAGATGTTCTCTCCTCAGCAGCACTCTCCAGCTCTTTTTGGGGATCCCAGATATATTGCATAACTCCTCCAGCAAGTTCTGGGTCTGTCCCAAGGTCTCCTCCTAGTGGGATGTGCTCTGAAGACCCCCACAGGGAGGTGACCAGAAAACATTCTAATCAGATGTCCAAACCACCTCAGCTGGTTGCTTTCGATGAAGAGAAGCAGCATATTTAGTCCAGGCGACCCCAAGACGATTGAGCTGCTCAGCTTATCTCTAGGCTGAGTCTGGCCACCCTTCAGAGGAAGCTCCATTTAGCTGCTTGTATCCAGGATCTTGTTCTTCTGGTCATAATCCAAATGGTCATAATCCAAATCACATGACCATATGAGGGTTGGATCATAGACAGACCAGTACATCTAGAGCTTGACTCCTTTTTTACTACGACAGATCAAAGCAGCACCCTCACACTAAATCCCTGATCCTAAGGTCCATCTGTCACCCCATCACTCATAAGTAAGACTTGAACTCCAACCTGAAAGGAGCATTCCACCTTAATCACCTCATTCAGATTAATCTTGTCGGTAAATTTGCTCAGCTTGTAAAACCTTGTTTACAATTGATGTTACCATCATTACTAACTGATAATGTGAATTTGTTGGACAGCTCTCTCATTATCTCACTTGGCGGCTAGAGACGGGACATCCACAGGTTAACTTCCACCTTCTATGCTACCTCATCCCTTTCAGGTATTACACTATGGTGGCAAAAAGGGTTCTCAGGCCCAGCCTTGAGTTTTTTGTGAAAAGAGCAAAAAGACTGGCTGATTTTTAAACCCAGAATTTTTCCCTAAGCAACAGCACAGCTCTGTGGTATAAAGCAATTTTCTATCAAAGTAATTTGATCTCTCAGTGCTCCATGGAGATATTAGACATTTATCCTGACATCACATTTAACAGACTTGTAAACTCAAAGCTCATGTCTGATACACACTCAAATCTTCAAGTGTGTATCAAACATGAGAGGAAATCAAAGATCAGAGAGAGAGAGTGTGGAAGAGGAGGAGTGATGTGTAGCAGCACATTACTCTAATGGACATCCACTGTGGTGCCCAGGGCTTAGGGAGGATTACAGTTTACCACGTCACTAAGAACACAAACACACTCCCACACACAAACTTGAATAAACAACAGCTAAAAGAGGAATCCATGATACTCAAGTTACATCCATTACAAGTTTATCACAATGGCTCATGGTAGCTATCTCTGCTTTGATACTCATGTGATTCTCATCCTTTCTAAAGACTTTATTGTTTACTTTAAATGAATTAATAAATACTTCTTAGATATGAAGTTACCATTATATAAACTCCTGTAAGTCTTTGTTTGGGGTTTAAAGGTTTGAATGGTCACAATAAATGAGAATTACTCGAACATGAGATAATCTGATAACACATTCTTCACTGAACACATAGATCTCTGTCAGATGTGCTTGTAACCATATTGTGAAGTTTGCAGATGATACTGCTGTTGTTGGTTTGATCACCACAAGATGTGAAGATGGAAGGTAGAGGAGCTTGCTGATTGGTTAAGGTGACTAACTTAAGCTGTGGCAAAGATAAGATGATGGTGGACTTCAAAAGCAGTGTTTATGCTTCTCATCCCCTCATTACTGTAGTAGTCTAGAGGATGTTTACTCCAGCAAGATGAAAAACCAAGCAAACAGGAAAAAGACAGACTATGCTTTTATTTTGGTGAGATACTTCCATTTTACCGCAACCCGAGTTTTTATATTATCTCAACATTTTGTTTAAATTCACCAGTCAGATTTTGATTTGAACATTTAAAAGCAAATGTATATATTAAGATTTAATTCTAAATATTTTAACCAATATTTGGATTTTTGTTTAAACATTTATAAATAACAGTGTAAGTTTCAAAATAAAGGTGACAAAGAATATAGCAGTCCATTTTTGTTGCTATGAGGAGCTAAATGTGATCATTTCTCAGCATCCTGTTTGAGATATGGTGGCATTGAGATGGTTTAAACTGGAACTTCTGTCATTTTGACAGAGCATTTAGGGTTAGTGTGTTTTTGAAAGAACACAAAATGATGACACACACAAACAGCTCAGAGAAGGAACACAACATTAAACCACAAATAAGGGAGACACACAAGAAGTTCAAAAACCAAAGCTGACCTGTCAGAGTGAAATGTTTAGTCAATTTGAAAACAAATGTTCATATTACAGTTGCCAAGACATTGCAGTAAAACTTGAAACAGCTAACAGTTACGTCTCCTTTCATCTTGTCTTCTTCTCATCTGGATCCAGGTTGTAGCCATAGCCCGGCCCATCCAGGAACAATGAATGGAAACAGTGCAAATGTGCAACTGATTTTTGGCACAAATTAAACCCACATTATCTGAAAAAATTGAAATAATTTAATAAAAAATAAAGTACTAATCCTTTAGATTCAGATTAGTTTATCTTCATTCAACATGTCAGAGACATGAGAGAATGAAATGTGTTACTCTGGTTAGCAAAATCAAATCAATTCAATTCAATAAAAGTCATTAACAACATGTGAAATCATATAAGTCAAAAAGTCACGCTGCCTTCATTTGAATCGACTAGGACTACCATGATCTGGACTGGATGACTGACAACCTTTCCCAGGAACATCTGAAATTATGACAGAAAGTAAAGGATGACTCAAGGGACAGAGTTCATGAATCTCAATGCCTCTTTGGGTCAGATCTGCTTGTTTGTTTATTTGTTTTTGGTTCCCGCATGCTTTAAAAATTAGATCATTATAAATTTGTGCTTTTACAAGCAAATAATGGAAACATTTCACATGAGCGCTTATTTTTCTATTTCTGAAACAACAGCTCCACCTGCTGGTGATTTGTTTAGTTTTTCATAGCCTGACATCAATGTAAATATTTGTGTGGCCGTGTGTGACAAACAGAGACTTTGACTCCAGTACAATTGGCTATCACTTCACTCAGTCACACACACACACACACACACACACACACACACACACACACACACACACACACACACACACGTTACAATTGACACATATTTACATATTTTTGGCACAAACGGAACCCCATATTTTTGTGTTTATCAGTGAATTGGATTTAAGGCGGCACTCCGGAGGATTTCATCAGGAGAGCAGTTTTTTTAATCTAGCGTCCAAAGGCTCCTCCTCAAAACATCTCGACACGCGCGTCCGGTCGCGTGTGCGCGCGTGCACGCGGCGCATATACTTCGGACATGAACTGTCCCGCTCAATGTGTAGGGTTTAATCACTCACAGTTCACAATCTTATTCCAACAACACTACGAGGGTCTGATGAGCCCTCTCTGTCCCTGCTGCTTCTGATATTAGCTCTGTTAGCAGAGAGCTGCTGCTGGACTCTGAAGCTGAACTTGACTCGGCCCTGGATGAACTTTCTGACCAAAATAAACGCATAATCCTGTCAAGCCTTGCCATTCTGTGAGGTGAAAGGTTTAAAAATAAAAATAAATCCATCTTTAGCTGGAGAATGGGTAGGTTTTTAGTAGAAATGAGCCGTGAGTCCTCAGTGAACGGCTGAGACGGCAGAGAAACACACGGAGCGTCCTGTATGACAGCGCCCCCTACTGGTACAGGTTTGGTCGATGTGCGTGCATGTTGAGAGAATGCAGAAATTTGAATTTCATTGGCTGAAAAATGTCGGCGGCAAGAAATAATGGAAAGGGGGCTCTAGGAGGAAGGAGGGTCTTCATCAGAATGACAGATGTTGTGGAACTCAACCCATAGACCATAGTTTAGACCTGAAATATCATTTAAAACATTTAGAAAACTTTGATACAGAGAAAAATGCTCCAGAGAGCCGCTTTAAGTCATATAAACCTTATGAAGGCCCTTTTATTTTTTCTCATGCATAAAACATCTGGGTTTTCAGCAGAAGCTCCAGTTTCCTCAGATTTTCCGTAATAAAAGTATGAAGCCTACTTTTATACAAAAATAACAGAATAATCAAGATCCTATGATCTGCCCATCAGTGTATGTATATCTTTTAGTAGTCCAAGATACATTTAAACTTTTTAAACTTCACTCCCGAATCAAATAAGAACAGTGAAAAAGAAAAACAAGATATGAGAAAAAGAACATTTATTTTCCACCATATTTTGAGTCATTCAACAGATTCATATTTAAGAATTTCATTTTTAATTTGCCTTAAAATCTTTCAACATTTTGCTTAAAATTATGACTAATGCTAGCAATTTAACTGAATTAAAGAAAAGATAGGTAGATACCTGTAGTGAAAATATGTATAAATTTATTTGGCTTAAAATATTTCTCCTAGTTTACTGATTATTTTGCTAAATATCCTGATTTTCATTCCCCACTTCCCTCTTCAGCACAGGTTTCTGGCTCCTCAATTGGAATATTGTGTAATATGTAATCTTTGTTGTTCTTTTAATAGATCTCTAACACAAACATTTTTTTTTTCTGCTGAAGACATCCTTCTTAATAAGGACTAGGAAGCATGCTACATGGATTTACCTAACCATATTTGGAAAAGTGTGTAAATCAAGCCCAACTGCAGTACCTCTTAAAAACTATAGGAGGACACCATAGACATAAAAATGTTTTTAATGCCTATGTGGGCCAAAGCCAAACACTCCACAGGCATTTAAAAAATCCCTCAATTATTTGAACCAGTTTCCCTCATTTTCTCTTTAGACCTGATTGCCCATTGAATGCATTTGTTTTTGTTTATTCCAGTTCACCTAATCTTTATTGCCCTGGGTCAGATTCTAAGCCTCCTCTGATGCTCTTATTGGTGTGCCAGAAGACTTTTAGCAGTGGTAAACAACCAGCTTGGCCTAAGTTGTAACTTTATATAAATCTGCAGATCATAAAACAGTAAATAGATTAAAGACGCATCACAATAGTTGTGTTTATCACACTCGAAGTGTTCAAAACTCCCTGTCATGGATGACTTTTTATTCCATTATTTATTTTTTCTATATTAACAATATTTAGCCCACCACGTTTCTTGCTTTTACTGAACAGAAAATCTTTAGAACACATATTTAAAGTCTTGTTTCTGAGATAAACCACTGCAGGTTTGACCAGCGATTGGCTTCTAGAAGCGTTCGGCTGTTTCCGCGAATCACGTGACTCCTGGCGCCCTCTTCGTGTCCGTCCGTCCATAGTCTCCCTCTTTAACAAATACAGTACGGTTAGCACCGCCAGTGCGGCATCATGTTCCGAGCTGTTTTCCGTCTGTCGACCGCAGGGACCCGGAGTCTGGTTCGGACTCGACCCAACTATGCAGGTAAAACCGTCTGCTTTACCGCCAGACTCAAAATGAAACCCTCAAGTTTAGTATAGTTAGCTTGCTCGGGAAGCTAACTAGCTTAGCTTCTGCTGGGTGCAGCTAACATAGGGTGACATTGAATGATTTTTGAAAGCAGCTGTTCACACGAGCTTCAGATTTTAAAAGTTTATACTTAAAGATTGATAGTATACTTTAAAGTACCTGGAAGTGAGTACTAAGAAAATAAGCCACGACCTTGTGATGACCCCCTTCTTTGTTAGTCCAAGTGTGAACCTCAGTTTAAACGCGGATCAAATCAACACACTGTGTTGTCTTCACAAAGATAATGTCGTTTTTCTTGTATTTAGACCCTCTGTATATCATTGTAGTCTATTCACCCTGATGAGTCAACTTGAGGTCTCCTTCTCGGGTCATCAGCAGCTAGCACACTGTAAATGAATATATGCGCAAACAATATTCTCCATTTAAAAGGGCTGTTTTAGACACTGTGTTGGGGATATTCTGGTACTAAACAACCGTCAAGCAGGATAAATATTGTGTCCTGAACAAAGTAAAATATCCATGTATGAATTGGGGATTTAAAGAACCATCCATGTGCATGATCAAGTTATTGTTTTAATTTTAAACTGTCAAATACAAAAGCAGGTGGCCTAGCTGGTCTAGATATTTTCCTTGTTTAATTTTACTTTTACAGAGAGATATTGTTCACTGCTGGATGTGCAGTTACTGAGAACTGCTTTCAGTTCTTTATTTAGTACATGCATGATGGGGTCATTTTGTGGTAGGACACTGTAATTTTAAGCTGGGTGCTCAGGAGGTTTTAAATGGCATGGTGGGACTGTACATATGTTTAGGCTGTGCTATATTCCCTTTTACTTCTTTAAGGGCAATAACTTTAGATACTTACTAAGAAAGACGCTTACTAGTTCAAAAGGTTGTCTTCCTATAAGTGAGATGGATGTAAATATAAATTGTAAACTTTATTTCTGTTTGTATTTCTTTGTAATGTGTTACTTTTAAGTTGTGATCAAAGTTATTAAAATGTAGGCATTTCGTCACTGCATTCCTTTTTTCAATGTTTGTTCTGATTTTTCCTAGCTCCCTTGGCCTCCAGGTGTTATTCTCATAGTAAAGTGGAAACAGACGAAGAGTTTGACTCTCGTTGGGTCACGTATTTCAACAAACCTGACATTGATGCCTGGGAGCTGAAGAAAGGTGACTGCACTGATTGCTGATTCTAAGAATTTGATTTTACCCCAAATTCTTTTTTCTATTCTCACTAGATTCTGTTGTTACTTTTAAGTTTTTGAATTCGCCATTCATTATTTACCGTAATCATATTTCTCATAAAGAGTGACTTATATGGTTGATTGTTGATTCAACATTTCAATAAAAAAAAAAAAATCAAATGTTCATGAATGTTAATGTCAACACAAATTATTAGTGTCTAGGTTAAAGAAAATGTGACTGTAAATAATGAAATCAAAGTTTTGCTAAATTAATTACATCATGGATGTTTTGCAAGTACAAAAAAGTGGTATACAGTAGGGGAAATTACTATTTGATACACCAATGATTTTTCAAATTTTCCTACTTGCAAAGCATGTAGAGGTCTTATTTTCATCATAGGTACAGCTCAACTGTGGGGGACAGAATCTAAAAATATAATTTTAAATTTGAAATGTATATTGTATGATTTCTAAATAGTTTGTATTTCATTGTATGAAATATAAGTAGTTGATACAATAGAAACATATAACTTAATATTTGGTCCAGAAACCTTTGTTTACAGTTCCAGAGGTCAGACGTTTCCTGTAGTTCTTCACCAGGTTACCATCACTGCAGTGTGGATTTTGACTCTCTCCTCCATACAGATTTTCTCCAGATTGCTGTGGGATTTTAATCCATATGGCGTAGTGTGTTACTATGGTAACCTTTGACCCTGTGGCCCCAACTCCCTTCATGTCATCGACCAGGTCCTCCATATAGTTTTAGGCTGGTCCCTCACCTTTCTCATGATCATTGATTCTCTATGAGGTCAGACCTTCATGGAGCTCCAGTCTGAGGGAGATTAACAGTCATCTTGAGTTTTAACGAGCAACAAAGTGGATGGATCGCATGGACCTGTTCACTATAAAAGTAGTCATGAGGTGAAAAGGGTTATGCAGTTATACAGTTTAATCCCTGGTGTCCTCAGACAGCTCTTTGGTCTCCATGGTGGAGAGGGTGGAGTCTGATTGAGTGTGTAGACAGGTGTCTTTATACAGGTAACCAGTTCAAACTGGTGCAATTAATAAAGATAATGAGTGGAGGATAGGAGCGCTTTGTAAAGACTAGCAGGTTTTTGACAGCATGCTTGCTGGTTGGTAGAGGATCAGATACTTATTAATTGTTTATTAATCGTACAATACAATTTTCTTTATTTTTTAGATCCTGTCTCTCACGGTTGTTTTAATAAATTAGAAGCTACTCATCGTATCAGTTAGGGTTAAACAGAAATGACTTTATTTTTCACAGAAGTTCAGCTTTCAGCTAATTTAACATTTAACTGGCTAAACTGAAAATAATATTTCATGGTAACCCTTCACCTAAACACATCATTTTATTATATTTTATAATGAAACGACTCCTTCTGTATATCCAGCAACAATGTCTAAAATAAACTCACTTTTCTGATGTTTTCATATGGAAGAGTTAGCTGAACGTGAGGCTAATGCTAGCTCATTTCCTCTCTGTTTTGATTAGATTTATTCTTTCAAATCATTACAAGTTTGTGCTTAGTGGTTATGTTTCCTACAGCGTACCTTTTCACCCCAGTTCACCCACATCACCACTCACCACTGACAGGAGCTGCTGTAGCAGTCTCTCATTCATTGTAAAGTGAAAACATCAGTTGTTAATGTTCAATCCTGTGATTTAGGCTCCATTTTCAACATCATGGAAACCATAAGGCTGTATAACTCATGTCTGTTTATATTATTTTTCTAGTGTCATTTTCTGTTGGGTTAATCAAATCAGCTTGAGGTTATATACCTCACCCAGGGCTGAATAAATTACATTTTTAATGCAGACTGATTTTAACATTAAAGGTAATCTCTTCTGCTTTAAGCTATGTCTCGCTTCTGGTGAACATGTTATTGTTCATAGTTTTTAAATTTACTCAGTGAAGCAATCAGCCTACCAACCAATTAACCAACCAAGCAGTCAACCAACTGACCAACCAACCAAATTAAAACGCTTAACTTTAGGAGTATAACATGTTTAAGTCATTCATTTAGGCGTTTTTAAAGATTTCCTTCTAATAGACAAACTAACCTCTGTTGTGTTTGTGATCTTGTTGAAAATGCTGAATTATATGTCCCAGTTTCTGTTAAATAATGATGCGGTTTCCACCTAAAGGCATGAACACCCTGATTGGATATGACCTCGTACCAGAACCAAAGATTCTGGACTCAGCTCTAAGAGCCTGTCGGAGACTGAACGATCTGGCCAGTGCCATCCGTATCCTTGAGGCTGTGAAGGTGAGTGGCTCTCTTCTTATAGGCTCAAGTGGAGTTCAGTGTTTTCTCTCAAATTTGTTCATGCAGCCAAACTTCTCCCTCTTTATTCACTCTATGTGCTCCCCTCAGGATAAAGCAGCGTCTCACAAGGACATCTATCCCTACCTGATCCAGGAGCTGAAGCCCACCCTCACAGAACTTGGCATCTCAACACCAGAGGAGCTGGGTATCGACAAGTTGTAGACTTTCAGGGTGAGAATACACTATAAACAGACTCACACCCACTCTGTGCACACTGACCCACAAAAACTGATCTTCATACGGATAAAACATGCTTGTAAAGATGTCTCTTTATTTCTGTTTTCAGGTCTTTCTCACGTATGAAGAGACGAATTCTCCTGATTGTTGAAATTGTCTATATTGTTAATTCAATTCATGCTGTCCTGTTGTGTACAAAATAAAGGATATATTAATAACAATCAATTATTTGAGTGTTTTTCTATTTTGTGGGAAAAATCTGAGCTGAAAAGAAGATAAAATGTTAAAAATAATATTGCTTTTTTTTTTTTATTGGTGTGGTGTGCAAGAATGACAAGATGATAATTGGGCTTAAAGATATATTCAGAAATAAAATTTACCAAGCAAACACAATTCATTTCTTCAGAAAAATTCTTTTTTTTTCAAAGTCTGCAAATGCATGGAATATTAATATTTTTTGTCCAGATCTGGATGCTTATTTAAAAATGTATTTAATGTTTTAAAAAGGCATCTGTTTCCAGACTGAGTTCTCTGTTTCTGTTTCTTGGTAATTACCATCTTCAAGCCTGACATTTTATGATTCATTTCATATGGTTTGGTTGGTTTTGGATTTTAGTTTGCTTTAAATGGGAACATAGGTAATGTCTTATTAAATGGACATCATTTTGTCTTGAAAAATCACAACAATTGTGATTAAAACTGTAAATTCATTTGAAAAAGCTTTTTTCTTTTTTTTTTTTTTTCAGAAAGGTGCCTTTCCCCCCCATTAGCACTCAGTGGATAAACTTGTAGAAACTTTACAGACATTTAAGCATCAAAAACTGTTTGAAAATTAACTGAAAAAAATTTAAATCTGCAAAAATATAAAACTTCAAAAAGGGTGAGAAATGCTAGTGAGTGATAAGCTGGTGAGTGATAGTGATAGGCTCTGATAATAGTGGTTAGTTTTTAACTGTTACTTATTTAACTTATACACGAGCTTTTAATTTGGTATGTATTAGTTATATTAGTCATAAACAGTACATGTAATTTGGTATTTAGTAATTTAGACAGATTACAAATGTCCTTGCAGTTATTCCAAATTAAAGCAGATGATTAAGTCTTTGCCACTAGAGGGCGACAGAAAAGCTAAAATCTAGATCTAGCGTCACTTGAACTAAAGCAGCACATTATGTTTTTAACTCTGGACCTGTTCCTTTAGGAGTTCTGTTCATACTCGGTCAGTTTAAGTATTTTAGGTCAAAATTGTGCCCTTTACCTAAAAACCTTATTTTCACCTGTTCAGTAAAAGACCGTTCTTTAAATGTTGCCTAAACAATGGCTTCAGAAAATTAAAAGGTGAAATGAATGTGAACTGCATTTTCTGTGATATAAATAATGATTCACGTATTCATATTGTCTGTTAAAAAGTGTATTTCGTAAGAATTTTAAAAAAAACTTTTATGTTATTATCTGGTAACTTTTCTGTCAACATTCACTATCCATCGATTGACCCAAGTTCTCCAATGTTTATCAAACTTTCACATAATTAACTTTTAATATAAAACATGACATATTTTTAATAGCAAACAACATAAATAAAAAAACCTTTTAAAACATCTTAATATACATCTTTAATGTGAGTCAAATCAGTTTGAAACCCCTGGCATTATTTCTTTGTTGTGTGTGTGTACTCAAATTGCATTTTGTTTTCCTTATTTTCCTAACTTGATGTATGCCATGTGTTTTTTTGTTCTTAGTAAAGTAAAATATAATAATAATCATCTGTGAATAAAAAAGTGCAGTCTTGCGTATTGTTTTTATTTTCTGCTATCTGATTGATTCCCATCTGGGATTATTAAATGATGTTTTGCTTGATTCAACTTTTACTTGTGTTTCTTTTTTGTTGTTTTTTTTAACAGTAAATTTAAATGTAACGATAATTAATTTTATTTATTTGTAATGATTTTGGAAAACATTTTTTATTTTGTTCTCTTATTTTGAAATGTTTTCTTCCCCCGGAAGTACAATCCCCAGCTGACAGTGTATTAGCCTGGCTGGCTAACAAGTGCCTAACTGTCCCTTTCCTGTGGGACGGCTGTTATGAAAAATGTAATGTGGTGTAAACTGTGACAGCTGAAGCCAAGATGATGAACGACATAATAGAGGAGCCGGAGAAAGACACCCTCCTGGAGGCGTCACAGGAACAAGTTTTGTCGGTAAAGTCTGCTAATGCTAGTTTTACTGGAAAAAGGAAGGCTGGCTAACTAGCCAGCATGGTAGCATGGGATTTATTTTTTTAACAGTTGTTTTTATTGTACATATTTTTAAAATGCTCAAAAGAGTGAATTTTCCGCTGGAGGACATTTAAAGTTTGACTTTTAAATTCAAATGAGTTACTTCTAAATGCGAAAACAATCGTTTGTTTTTCTGTAAATTGCCTTCAGGGGTGTGTTTATCTAGTCGGGTTTTCATTTTCACTTCAAATTATTACCTGGCACGTAAAAAGATATGAGCTTACTGGTGAAAGTAGAAGGATAATCAAACATAGCATTCAAATAAGTGAATTTCGTAAATGTATTTTTTGTTGTTGTTTTCCACTTTTAAAGTGCTTGTAATACTGTCAAAAGTATTTTTCCTGTACAGATTTCTTCTATTTTTGCATACTCACAATATTTAAATGTTTCAGATCTGCAAACAAATTTAAATATAAAAGATAACACAAATAAAGTGCACATGGTTAAAGATAAAGTCAGAGGTCATGATTCAGCAATAAGAAATACTCAAAAATGGCATCCACGAGAGTTTTAAGGCCTACAACCTCACATCACATTTGCAAAAAACATCTTGGTGTTTCAATCTATTTAATTTTTTTTCCACATAGGTTCATCCAGGTTGGTTTGGATAGCTTTCTTCCATGAAACCATTAAACCATAATTTGAAAACAGCATTTTATATTTGCTGATGTTTCCTCTGTATGATACTGAACTTTGTTTGCTGATCTGAAACATTTAAATGTGACGAGTTAGCAAAAACAGAATACTTTTTCAAAACACTGTATTTTACTCATGGCATTATGTTATTAAAATGATTCAATTACAGCACTGATTCTTTCAGCTCCTATACATGAACATTATTATTAGAGTTGGATTATTATCTTAAACTTTTGTATATTTTACATATTTTTCTTAGGGACCAAGTAGCAGCACAAGACCTAAGATCACAGATGGAGGCATCAGGCCGGTGGAGAAAAGAGGACCTTACATCATGTCCAGAGCTCCAGCCATTCATCTCAAACTACGTAAGCAGTCATTAGTCAGACACAGAAACAGCTCATCCCACAGTCATGACTCATATCACTGTTTTTAAATGGGTTTTGCTGTGGTTAAACTGTGTGAGGAGAAAGAGATCAATGAAGCTGTTAACTCTCCTTAAACATGTTTACTATTTACTTTAATCAAATAAAAAGCAGTGCTGGTTAGTGTTAATCCATCAAGGTTTGACTGACTGACTGGTGAATCTTAGTTTAACATTAATTTAGTATTTGAACAACGGAAACTGAATAGTTTTGTTGTATCATCAAAAGACTAATGTATACAATCTAGCTGTTATAATGGAAGCAAAGTAAAAGTTTTTAAAAATGCTGAGTGAGACAAGATGACCTATCATTTAATAATCACACGATAGAAAACAAAACAAAACTGCAAAAGTGACAAAATTATTTTCTGAGGGCCATTAGCTATTAAAGCAGCACTCCGGAGGATTTCATCAGGAGAGCAGTTTTTGAATCTAGCGTCCAAAGGCTCCTCCTCAAAACATCTCGACGCGTGCGTCCGGTCGCGTGTGCGCGCGTGCACGCGGCGCATATACTTCGGACATGAACTGTACAGCTCAGTGTGTAGGGTTTAATCACTCACAGTTCACAATCTTATTCCAACAATACTACGAGGGTCTGATGAGCCCTCTCTGTCCCTGCTGCTTCTGATATTAGCTCTGTTAGCAGAGAGCTGCTGCTGGACTCTGAAGCTGAACTTGACTCGGCCCTGGATGAACTTTCTGACCAAAATAAACGCATAATCCTGTCAAGCCTTGCCATTCTGTGAGGTGAAAGGTTTAAAAACAAGAATAAATCCATATTTAGCTGGGAAATGGGTAGGTTTTTAGTAGAAATGAGCCGTGAGTCCTCAGTGAACGGCTGAGATGGCAGAGAAACACACGGAGCGTCCTGTACGACAGCGACCCCTACTGGTACAGGTTTGGTCGATGCGCGTGCATGTTGAGAGAATGCAGAAATTTGAATTTCATTGGCTGAAAAATGTCGGCGGCAAGAAATAATGGAAAGGGGTCTCTAGGAGGAAGGAGGGTCTTCATCAGAATGACAGATGTTGTGGAACTCAACCCATAGATCATAGTTTAGACCTGAAATATCATTTAAAACATTTAGAAAACTTTGATACAGAGAAAAATGCTCCAGAGAGCCGCTTTAATTTGCATCTTAATAAAAAAAAAACACATTTTAAGCAGAGTTACTAAAACATTAACCACAAGTTTTACAATATGCTCAGTGAAAGGGGGCATCCATCAGTGGTGAGAGGGAATTGAAACCATGTTTGTTGCATTTGAACCATGGTGATCTGGTGCTGTCTTGTCAGACTGCTGTGGTGTTTATTTACATCTAGTAACAACAAAATAGAAACCCTGAGGCTTTAGCTAAAAGATTTACATTTTATCCATCAAACTACAGATTGTTTTAATGTGTTTTATTTCATTGATGGAAACATAACAGACTTACATACTTTTGTAGTCAGTACACCATGTTTAACCGCTTAGCCAGCTCTGTATTCTGTTATCTAATGCTAACGGTGGAGACACTTTAGTTTACTGGCTGCTTAAAATAAAACATGTTTTTACAGCTGAAGGATACAATTACAGATCAATAAGTTTCACACTCCACATTAACATGACTGATTGGAATGATGCTGTGTTAGCCTGTTAGCATTTACCACCCTCTGCTAGAGCAAACATGGCTCTCCTTCACTAGCCTAGTAAACTAGATCGTCAGTTCTGCTCTGCAGACTTTATATACCCACATATATAGTATGGCTTGCCAGGCTACTCCTTCACTGCACACTTTAAAAATACCACCCAGCTTTAATTTAGTGTAACTTCATCAGTTTACCTGTTTATGATGTACTGATATGCTTCCAATTTCCTGACATTTTCATTCCATAAAAATAGATGGCATTGCATATAAAATCATGATGCGCTGAGGTTTTATTTTTCATCCTGTGGAGGAGGGTGGAGCCTTTTCTGATGTTTGTGGAATTAAAAACTTCACAGTGACAAAGTTTGGATCTGTAGAACAGAACTGATTACCAGCAGTAAACAAGGATTCCTACACTATCTATACTTTGTTGGTTAAAGCCAGTGAAATTTAACTGATAAGCTGGATTTCAACACAGTGGAGTTGTTAGAGTGTTTGGAGTCTGTCATGCTTGACATTCACTTCTGTGTTTCAGTAAAACATCTTCACAGTGGGTTTAAAACGGTCATATGAATAAGTACCTGATTCACAAGATCCTTATTGTGTTGTGTAAGAAATGTATTTATATGGTTCCCAAAACTGTTTACAGAAAATCTTGATATAGTTTACGGTTAATTATGGATTGTTTCAAATAGACTATAAAAAACTTTAAAAAACAATTCTTCCAAAAGATTGAGCCATGCATAAACTGATCTAATATCCTGAAATTATTAGTCAGAAAAAAATAACCTTTGAAAATTCAGCACAATTGATTTGGTATACTGAGTTGAGGAATGGAAAGTTTAATTTGTTGTTTAGAATTGTACTTAACGTTGTCATTTAAAAACCAGAAGAAATCCAGTTTATATTCAGTTTAATGGTTTGTATTATTTTCACCTGATACAAATAAGGCAAATTCCAGTTTTTTAATGTTTAATTTATTTATGAAATAGTATAATATCTATAAATAATATATATTGCTCTCTTTGCCTGTAACTCAGTCTTTAAAATCAAATAAACTGCCCAGCTTCTTAATCTAATAAATGAAGGCCTGAGTCTCTTAACATGGCAGTATATGGCTCCTTACAAATAACATCTGCCCCTACATAAATGGTGTGCATGTAAGATGTTTTATAAACCTCAAGATTTAGGTCTGAGAAATGGTTTTAGTTCTAGTTGACTTACATATTTGTTGTAACACATTGTTTTCTGGCAGTATATAAAATCTATTACATTTCTTCTAATCAAAGAGAAACACAGAGAGATGGCGAGGAAGGCACTGAAGAAGAAAGCCCTCTCATCAGGGCTTCCAGTGATTCATCAGCCCAGACAAGGAGTTAAGAGGTGGGAAGGCATGATGAGGAAAGAGGAAGACTTTGTGTTGTCAGATTTAGAGAAGTAGTGTTTTCTTCACTCCTGAGCTTTTTCTGTTTCTCCGTTTTAGGACAGTGAAGTATAACAAGGGCTACGCTGCACTGAGTCAGCATGCTGAGGACACTTTGGTTGCACTGGACTCAGACAGGTAAAGTCACAGCAGCTGGACACGAGGGTACAGGCTGTTAACAGTAAACTCAGCTTTAAAAACTGTATTAGTAGATTTCTGTCTATTGACTCTGATGGGGTTTTATTGGTAATGTGTGTGAAAGGTTTGTGAGAAGACTGTAGCTTTCCTGCAGTAGATGCCAGTCATTAGTTTGTGGAATCAGGTAGGATTTTTAAATAAGGGAGCTAAGCTGACTGAAGGTTATACCACATCTACCAAAAGATCTGAATTTTCTACTCCTAAAACAACTTTAACCTAAAAATGTATAGAAATCCGAGGGAAAAATGTTTTTTGGTAGGTTCTTAAATGGCATCACTTTTGCCATCACAGTTTGGGGCGGGCGCTGTCCAAATGGCATCCCACATCTCCTCAGGGACAGGTCAAATGGACAGAAATAATTTCCCCAAGGGGGTCAATAAAGGATCAATAATAATTAGAAATAACATTATTATCATTATTATTACAACAAACGTTCTTCACTGAGAGACAGATTGTAGAACAATGTTATGTTCAAGTTGTTTTGTACTTAAAAATGATATCGACCCTAATGGTGACTCCTTTTTGATCACTGTTAGAATATAAATGTGACAAGTCTTTTCTCCAAACTTCTCCTCATTAGCACTTCATACAACCCCACTTCAAACAAAACAAAATCGTTTCCTTTATGATACCTCTGAACCTTTTAATGGAAACAGTTTATTTGCTTTCATGTTCTAGTTTGTATTGTTTTAGTGTACAGAAAATTATAGAATCCAGCAGAAAATCTTTCAGATTGCAAAGTATGTGGCATAATTGAAAAATAATCATAATTCAAATTTTGACATTGGATTTCTGTCTCACTGTGTTAAACTGTAATGAAAATATAAATCACGCTTTAGCCACTCCAGTTAGAATCTATCAGTATTTGCAGCTTTTGAGTTTTTTACAGTAGAGTTGATCAAATTGATTGAACCTGCCTTACTTGATTTTACAGCGATGAAGAGATCGACTTTGAGCAGTATTCATCAGGATACTCTTCAGCTGAGGTGAGTTTTTTCCCCCCCAGAAGACATTTTTCAGATTTCTTTGAATCCCTCTTGGCACATTTTCAAACTGGGTGTGTGACTGTTGATGTATGGGATGAGGAAAGCTAATCTAAGTTCTTATCACGCAGAGCTTTATTAAAACATTTCATGCTTTTATCACCTACTCACTAACACAACAATGTGTTTCTTAGCGCAGGTCTCACCCTTTTCCTTGCAAACTATCTCAAAGTAAATATTTGATTTAATCTACAAACTTTTCTGGTTGCTTTTTGTTTCTTTTCGTACAATAAATATGTAAATGGTTAAAATTAACCATCTGGTCTCAGGGTTCTTAACCAAAAATAACTTTTTAGAAGTTTTAAAACTGACATCATGAGTCAAGCATTTAAAACGACTGCCTAATCTGGTGTTTTCAGTAGGATTAGGCAGTCTAAGACTGAAAGTAAATGCCTCAGTAATAATAGGTCTAATATTTTGATAGCTGTTTTTAGCGACGTACCCTGAGCCTGTGATTCCTGCCTCAGTTATGTGATAATGTCACATTGTTTACAAACCCCTTAAAGCAGGACTTACATTAGAATTTAGTTGTACCAGTTTTCTCTTGTTCCTGTTGAGGCTCTATGCAGCATTTCCTTTAGGTTTGGGTCTGAACTTTAACTGGGTCATTGCAGCACCTTGACTTTTTTCCTTTTTAATTACCGTAGTACTCTTTTTGTTTTTTGAATATGTGTACTTTGTCAAAGCAGCTGGACCAAATGTTTGCTGTTGGACATTTGGGTTACTTTACAGTCTGTGATGCTATACAGAATGACTTGAAGGTGTCCAGGTCATGTGGTAAATTAAGCTCAAATCACCACCCTCACACCACCATGTTTTAATAGCTGATACTGGTTTTGTGCTGATTTGCTGTGTGGTTTTCACAAAACATGCTGCTGTGCTTTAGAGTCAACCACTTTAGCCTCTTCTATCCTAAGAATGGAGGTTTTGTAGTTTAAGACACAACTTACTAAAGCAAAGAAGTTCTTTAATTATTTTAAAGACAAAGTTTTCTTCATCAGTCTTTCAAAAACAATCATTCATGTATTTGGTTCACCTCCAACTTCTGGTGGAAGTGTTTTTTTTCCCCCCAGCCCAGTAAAAAGTTGGTGCCATATTACAGCACGACTGAGGTAAAAGCAGACAGAAGGTCGACAGATTGAGAGCTGAGTGTCACCATATCAGTCAGTGAAAAATACTTTGATCAGGACCTGATTTGATACTTGAGGTTAGACTGGAAAATCTTTATTAATAATATAGCTTGAACCTAAAGATAACCTTTTTAACTCATGTTTATCTGTGTAGATGTTTTCTATTTTTATGTCATGCACCTTTAAAGCTTTTAGTATAATCAGATGAGCATGTATCAGGTTTAGCCCTGCTGTTCTGTGATGTGTGTACTACTGCAGTTCCTCTCTTGTTCTCCAGGTCCATCCTGACTTAAGCAGGCAGCTGCTTCAGGATGGCTACCGCCTGGATGAGATCCCAGATGATGAAGACCTGGACTTGATTCCACCTAAAGCCATGAGCTCCTCTACGTGCTGCTGCTTTGAGTGCCCGTCGTGCTCCATGCAGTGATGCTGGTGCTGTGACTCGGACCTTGTGAAGGCTTGGCGCTAGTTTCAGCTCACTTCAGCTGTTGGTGCCCAACACCTTCTTTCTGTCGCAGCTCGGCTGCTGCATGCTGCCTGAGGACTTCCAGCTCTGAAGCCTAATGTAGGACTGTGAGCACTGTACACTGAGATCACTCAGCCCCAAAGAAGATGCAGATGAACGTGAGAGCAAGCCTTATCCACTGTGACTCCAAATCCTGACCAAGTTTATTTACTTATCCTGGTTTTCTTTGCAGCATTACACTAAATAAGAATGAAGAAGACACTCCAGATAAGTTGGCATGTGTGTTCTGACTGCAAACTCAAAGAGGAGCTGGTTACTTGTTTTTATTCTAAGCACAACACACATGCTAGTGTGATGGTCTGTGTGCTGATGTTATAACTCTTTGGATAAACCTGCATCAATCAATTATTAATTTGATGGTCCAGTGAAATAATGGCACCTCATTGGCCCTTGAAAATATCTGACCATGCAGTATTATTTATTATCTCATCTGGCATAAAAACTTGCATTTGACTTTCACCCAGAATACCTGATAACCTGGTGACCACTGCAGAGATGTAGCACTATTTTAAACAAAAACAAACTAGAAGCAGAGCACTGACTTGAACCAGGACGTGTAGTTTTGAGTTTAAACTAATCCATTTCTTGTTTTCTGTGTAAGGACGAAATACTCCTTTTGTTACCATCTAGTCATTACCTTTTTTAAGCTGCCAACCTACTATCATGTTTATGGTCCAAAATATAAACCGATTGTTTGAATAATATACCTTTTTAATAGATTAAATTTAGTCTCATTTCAACGTTACGATCTTTGTATTGTATGCTTATTTATAAAAAAACAATCTACAGTAATGTAAAGGTCAAAAAGTTAAGTCACTGTCATCTTGTCATTAACATTTTCTCTTCATAAAAATAGATCTACATTTTTACACAATCAGTCCCAAGAGAGAATAAGAAAAACTTGATTACACGATGAATATAGTTTGGTTTACAACCCTGTCCAGCTTTTAAAAAAATAGAATTGGAAGAAAATTTAATTTATGTATGTTTTATATTTTATTTGTACATTGTTAGAATTTGTTTACAGTTTATATGAGTTGAAACTATTAGTTGGTAATCATTAATTTTCTGTTTTGTGTAACACACTGATAATGTTAAAACAAAACAAAAAAACACAAGCAGTTTTTTTATTTCTGTTTACTGACATTTTAATCTGGTTCCTTATTTGGGTTTGTTTTAACCTGTACCAACACAATCTGTTAACTGTCAGAGATAGTGTGTGTTCACTCAGGAGGTGTATGTGTGTGTGTGTGTGTGTGTGTGTGTATACATAAACAGGAAGCAGTTTGCCTTTTTCATACGTTAGTAAAGGCTTGACACATGCACAACTGGTCCAGTGCAGTCAGGATAAACATATGGTTACTGTCGTTTCTCACGCCCCTAATGTTGCCACATTTATACACAAAAATGTCAGCACAGACTACTTCACCACAACATTAAACGCCAAGGTGTGTTACATTGTGTGTCAGGATTCAGCTTTGATTGCACTTCAGAGTTCATGAACACTGAACTAGAAGTAGACGTTGCAGCGTACACTGTAACCTCCTTGAACTTCATGCTTTCGGTGTAGGCCTGCTGTTACACAAACAGTGAGTTACTCCATTTGAGTGTGAGCAGAATCCTTTAACTTTGATGTGTTGATTCTGGTTTTGGCTCTGTGTCGTGCTTTGCTGTAGATAACATTTTTGCACTTAACACCAGCGGCCAGAAGCAAGTACACTTGACTCACCTGTACTATGCAACTTTTGGGACAATCTGCTTGTTGTGCGACGCTGTAACAAGGTTGTGTTATTGAGTGCTAAATGCAATAATTAAATGTTTTATTATGGGAAATGCTCCTTTGTATTTGATTGTACTCTTTATTAGTTTATATAAAGTAAGATTTAGTTAAGTATGTTTTTTTTTGTCATATTTTAATGGTTCTTAATTATTAGGATAATTTGGATCCAATAATTAAAATCCAAAAAAATGCTATTAGAATAATAAATAATGCCTCAGTTGGGATGTTTTAAGTTGAATATGAATGATAGAAACCTGCTGAGCTTTATTAAGAGTTTATTTTATAATCATAGAGATCCACATAACTTCATTATTATTGCTAGTTTTTGTGTTTTTATGAGCCCCACCTGCACCCGTCACACTTATCCAGTGGACACTGGAGTCTTTCTGGACACCACACTCACTCAGGACCTGGAGCTCAGCTGAACATCAGCTTGGTCACGTCCAAAGCCCAGCAGATAATGTTTTTCTATGGCAGCTGGAGAACTTCAACATGCCTCAACCAATCATGGTGAGCCTCTACTCCGCTGTCATCAAATCCATCCTCACCAACTCCATCACCACGTGGTACACTGCCTCCTCTGTTGAGAACAGGAGCAGACTGCAGGTATCATTCATTCTGCTGAGAAGGTAACCAGCTGTAATCTGCCCACACACGAGGACCTTTATACATCCAGGACCAGGAAATGAGCAATTGAGATTATAATGGCTCTCTCTCACCTTTGACACAAACTTTTTCAGGTGGTTCCTTCTGGCAGGAGGTTGGGATCCATCAGAACCAAAAACTCTAGACACAAAGACAGTCTTTTCTCTATGGACTTAGACCGGTGAATCTGCCCATGCACTGCTCTGGACCCTTTACCACATTTAAGTTTTCATGTATGTAGCCCTTTAAGTGAATATGTTTGTGTTACTGTGTTTAACATTTTTCTTGCCATTTTAATGCCTATTTTGCACCAATTGAGCAATTGTGACTCACACAAATCAGTTCATTGTAGCTGTGTGATATATAAAACCTGGTAATAAAGCTACTCATTCATTAATTCGTCTACAGCTGGCATGTCCAAAGTGCAGCCTGGGGGCCAAATGTGGACCCATTGTGAGCACTGTTAATAAAACTTGGCTAAATCCAGAAGCGGTGCTAATGAAAGAGTGATCCAGATCCTGCTCTTGGTACTGATGATGGACTTACATTTATTTGCTAGATCAAGTATCCAGAAAACCAATGACCCATCAAATCCAGTGAATTTGAGCTTTTTAAAATACAAGGCCCTTTTTATGTCTTGTATCTACATAGATTATGTACAGAACATTCTCTACAAATATGTAATATAACAAAGGGATAAAGGATAAAATTATTTTAGCATTTTCCTAAATAAAAAAAAATCTAATTTTTGTGTTCTGGAAATAATTTCAACTTGATGATTTTTGCCCTTGTCTTGATGAAATGTTTGGACGACCCTGGTCCAATTAAAACGCTGAAAGTGGTCTTTGTTTCCAGCAGGGGGCAGCACAGAGCCGCTCTAAGTCCCCCAGCTACCTGTTGCTCTTAACTTTAATCCAGCCCCTTGTAGCGTCTCGTTTAAACATTTTCTCGTAGCTATAAACATTTTATGAAGGCTTCTTTGAAATACATTTTATACTACAAAGGCAATTCCCCTAAAGTGCCCACAAGCATGTTTGTAATTCCTCAAACATCCATCACGGACAGGCGAAAACATCTGTATAAAATATATATGATGGTTTTGACATATTGTTGAAAGCTGTTGTCTAAATATGTTTGGTTTTTCATTGAGAATAATTAGCATTACTCCTCGCTTGGCCCATATTTTGTTGTTTTTAAGGATCGGGAAGGTTGAACTTTGAGAATAGAGGAATTGCTCACAGATAATAGTCCCTGAAAAGTGTAATTAAATACTTGTTGTCGCTGGGCGGGTCTAATGCTGGTGTGCGCCATGCGAGCGAGGGGGGTGTCAACTCAAGGGGAGAGAGAGGGAGAGAAAAAAACGACTGGGAGTTACCTCAGCGCTTTCCGAGATATGAGATCTGGCTATTTACCAGCGGGTCTAAAGCAGGAAATCAGGCGAATCAAAAGGTAAATAAAGTCCGCCAAACGGCCCGAGCCGGTGAGAAAAACAAACCGCCTCGTTTCTCTCTCTCTCTCTCTCTCTCTCCCTCCTTCACTCTCTCCCTCTCTCTCTCTGCTGCCTGATCTGATCAGTCTGCTCAGCGTGTGCGTGCGCGCGTGCACGCCCCCGTGTGTTTACAAGTGTTTGAACGAGTGCCAGAAACGAGGGAAGAAGGAGGACAAACCCCGAAGGAAGGAAGGAAGGAAGGAGGGATGGTGGACAACTCCAGCAGCAGTAAGGCGCAAATGGTGAGTGTTGTTCGCACTCCTCCGGTCGGAACCGAACCGAAAACCCTCCGGCTGACGCAGTTTGACCTTTTTTGTTTCTTTACGTTACGGTGAGGAGCTCGCGAGCCTTAGGCTGAGTATACATCATATAGAAACAGTTTCCGAAAGGAGGAAAGAGAGCAAACTTTTAAAAAGGTAACTTGGGCTTTTGGGAGGTCGCCTTTCACTTGTTTTCCACTAGAGTGGCTAATTATTTAGAAATGTGAGAATAAACGCGTGGAGAGGGTTGGTTTGTTTGAATGGTGTCGGTTTAGTTTGTTACCCACGTATTTAGAGGATGTGGCAGCTTAATGGCAACATACGGAACATTTTAACCCCTTTAACAGGATCATTTGCTGATATTTCTGTTTATTTAAAAAAAAAATCATGCATGAAGTCTAATGGTTTGAAAAATGTTCACCTGTCTCCTAGAAAGGCGACTTTTGACTTTGAATGTCTAAATGACGTTACATTCAAGTCAGCGTGACGCTATGACAGCGTCGTTCAGGTGTCCTGACAGGACTTTACATCACTGCGATTTTATTTGTATAATAGATCAATATTTTCACGTGTTTTCCACTAAATCTGAATTTCAGTCAGTTATCTTTTAAAAGTCTATCCTTGTGTTCTCCTGCCTTATTGTTTCAAATTGTATACACACTTTTGGTTAAATTTATACAAATAATAGTTTATTATTATTATTATTATTATTATTATTATTATATAATAGCAGTTTTTTCTAAAGTTTGCACATTTGTTTTGATTTTTCAGATTTTACCTATAGAAACTAATGTGTTGATTCTTTACTGTCAGAAATGAGTAAAAATCATCGTATTTATTTATATTTGTATGTGTAGAAGTCAGGGTTCTTATGTGTGCCTAAAATCCTTGAAAGTGCTTAAAACTAAAGATGCACTGATAAATCAGCTAGTGGTCTGGAATATTCAGCACGACTGGCTAAATCGGTGATATTCTGGTATTTATTTGATCAGAACAAATATCCTGAAACTGGTATCGACCCTTAAAATAAAATTGTTGCATCTCTACTTAAAGCTGTAGCTGAAACTGGCTGTAGAGTAAATCACTTTTATGAGGCGAGGAAACATTTAGACGGTTTATTAAGTGTAAATCGTCACCAATGTAAGGTTCTGGAAAAATGAGAAAATACACATTCAAAGTGTTGAAGGGCTTGCATTTGATTTGGGCAAAAGTATAAGAACCCTAAAAAATGAATGCTTACATGTTTCAGCTTTAACCCTTTAACTTCCACATCATGAAAAAAAACTATGAAAACATTTATTATTTGTATTTTTTAAAATTAGTTTGGGTAATTAGGGTTATAATATACTGCCAAGCATTAATAATGTAAAAATAACATTAATTTAAAGTGAATAATATTGTATGGTAATAATGTTATTTTCTCCCCCCCCCCATGCTTCAATAAGATATAGAAGAAGATATAGATAGTATGCTCTAGCAGGTGGTTGATCTGGTAGTTAAAGGGTTAAAGCATCATTTGATTATAAAAATCTGATCTGTAATTCACAACTCCCTGTCTTTCTTTCACAGCCAAGTATGTCTCAGGAGCCCAGTGTGGCCTTTCCCCAAAGCACCTCCACTGGGGGAATGAAGCTGGAGGCAGTGATGGAGCAGCTCCAGCGTCAGCAGCAGGCTCGTCTGGAAATGGAGCGCAAGGAGAGGAAGCTACGAGAGGCCCACATCATGTACGCTCAGCAGGTCGCTGCCCAGCATGCCATCCTGGCAGCCGCCCGAGCTTCTGGGGCCAGCTTCATGGGCAAAGGTATGCCTGGAGGCGTTCCTGTCAGCAGCTTGCCTCCCCGGGTGTCCAATCAGAGCAGCGTAGACTCAGAAAGAGAGGATGACGAGGACAGAGGCCGGGATTCTGGGGATGAGGATGATGACAATGAGATGATGGAGGGGGACGAGGGCAGCGAGGAGGACGAGGGAAGTGCCAGCGGTCTGGAGTTCCTTCGTAAGCAGACCCTTGCTTTGCAGCAGAGTGCCTCCCGTATCCCAGCCCGTCCGTTTGCAGGTTATTCTGTGTCGGCCCCCCAGAGGGCTGCCTCCCCTCCTGTCAGAGTGAAGCAGGAACCTGACGAGGGCATGTCTCCTGCGGGGCCCAACTCTGCTGCCTCTCCTAATGGACAAGGCGACTGGGGATTTGATGATCACTTCAGGCAGGTTGGTACCTTTAGTTGTGAAACTTTCATGTCTCAGTATTTCTTCTTCATTTTAAATCACGTTTCGATCTGATCTGAAATTTCCTCTTAAAACCAAACCTCTCACAAGGTGTTATTACAGGTCATCTTTACCGATTATCTTCTGACAGTTATAACTACCACTAGATTCTTTTTGATAAACTTTATGAGTTTAGTTTGGTTTCTTTGCCAAGCTCCCTGCTATTATATGCTGCCTAATCTCGTGCACTGCTCCAGCAGTGTCTTTGTAAAACACTTCAAATCTCTGCAGGGAGCTGACCGCCGATTGGCTTTTGTGGTGAAAAAAAATCCTCCAGAGTGAGTCTTGGCGGTCAGCCAGACTGAGGTGCAGCGTGTTCACGCTCACTGGTTCTCTCCTCTTGCACTCACATTTTGAGAGAGTGTGTGTGAGTGTGTGTTTTGCTCTTTGTCCCTCTTGGCACTTTGCTCAGCGTCTGGTTTGGCTCTGATCCAAGTAGTGGAGTCAGGCGGGGCAGCGCTGCTGCTGCGGGTGGTTTGTCGGGTCAGACCGATGATTTTGGGTGGGTGAAAAGGTTGGATGTAGTACACAGTAGCAGCCTGTCACACCCCCGCTCCAGCCACCCCGAGAGCTTCGGCTGTGTGCCAAGTGAACTTTCCCTTGAAGGTAAATATTGCCTCAGCACAGCGTTACAGAGCGCTGAAATGCCAACAGGGAACCAAGCCAAGTTACATGTGGTTTAGCATCATAGCTTTGACTGTAGCAGGTTGAACGGCGGGCTCAGGTGCCTGTAAGTGATATAAAAAGCCATAGCTGTGCAAGAATAGATAACGTTACAGGATGAGTGTGCTAATCTTGCACAGTAATATCTAATGAAGCGCAAATAGTTGCGTTGGCATTGAATTGTCATCTTTTCAAAGGGAAATGTGTTGAATGGTGTTTAGACTGTTTAATGGATCACAGGTTGGGAACTAGTTGTTTCCAGCCTCAAGTCCACGGCCCCCTAGGGAGGGCGGTGAAGACATGGGTGCAGAAGATTTCTATCCCACTGAGGCTGGTAAAAAGACAAAAACAAAACAATAGTTTTATTTGAATCTTTTCATTTTATTATTTTTTAAACAAGTGTTTTTTTTTTTAATAAAATCAAATCGATTTAAAGCCTTGCAGCTGGTCTTCAGTGCTCTGGAGGCTGAGAGATACTACAGAGCTGAAGTCACGCAAAAAAAAAAAAACCTGGAAGGTCAACATGAAGAAAACGCATCATACTCTATCCTGTACACCATGTCGGATAGCAGTCTCTTATTAGAGATTTTAATATTGAAGGCTAATAAGAAATGTCCAATGTTTGTAGAGCTCTAAACACCTAACTCTGATTCTGGTTGATTCTGATTTATCTCAAAGAACAAAAATTCAAAAAAATTCAATAAAAAAAAAACATCATTCTGGAAACAAAAACTTTCATATAAGATCAGGTGTTGCTAGTGGGAATTAGCACTTAACGACGGAGCGTTCACAGACCAGGAAAAGTGTCAGATTTTTTTCTTGCAGCTTGGCAGTGGTTTGTTCACGAATCCCCCAAAACTAGACTTTTGACTTACAAATTGCTCAATCATCAATTAAGCAGTCATGCTAAATATTGGCAGATTCATTAAAGGAATGAATATTTAAAATTTGTTTGTACAAACTCAAATATCTGATTGCTACACTGACAAAAGCTGATTCTTTGTAACTCTATTCCTGATAGTCATGACTAGGGACATAAGCATTCATTCAGCTTATGAGGCCATACATGGTACTGGGTTGATGAGAACAAGACAGGAAAATGTCAGAAATAAAATATACACTGGATAAACATCTTATATTGGGGTGACCGTGGCGCAGTGGCAAGAAAGATCACCTCATAATGTCAGAGAGCATGGGTTCAAACCCCGGCCCGGCTATGTGTCAAAGTATCCTTGGGCAAGATACTGAACCCCCCAACTACTGCCTCCCAGGCACCATTCTGAGTTGGCAGCCCACTGCTCCTCAAACAATGAGGATGGGTCAAATGCAGAGATGAGTTTCCCCAAGGGGATCAATAAAGGATAAATTATTATAAGTTTTCTTAACCTACAAACTCAGTTATAACTGTCTCTCCTTTAATTTTTATTGAGTGTTCAAACATAAACAATTTTGAATATATCTGCATGACATTTTAACTTCTCATTAAACAAAGTGTTTGAACTTCTAGTTGATCTTTCCATAAATTTAAACCTTTAAAAAAAAGTTTGCCTCTATCAGGTACCAAAATGCTGCAACACACATTTTGAAATTTGTGCAACATCTTCACTGCTAACAATCACAAGACAGCAGCTGCATGAGTGTTAAATGTTGGCGTGCATGCTGTATTATCGTGATATTGTTACACCCTTTTTACGACTCTGAAATAGAGTTTTATGATTGATAGATTTATAGAGTGAAGGGAAAATGAGCTGCTAGCTTGTTTTGTTGTTCAAACTGATTCTTAGTTCAAAAGGTGTCGCTGCCAACTCAGGAGCCTCCAAATGAGACGGAGTCATAAAACTGTAATTGGGCCATGTTTTGGTGCAAGAACTGCAAAGACATTTGCCTTGGGACTAGTTTCAGATTCAACACTTTCTCATCACACCTAAAGGACAAGAATTCTCTAGATTGTGTAAAGTGGCTTGCAGGTTTTAAGTCATGCCACATTCACTGGATTATCAGAAGTTTGTTAAACTGCTGATACACTCTAAAAATGTGTTTTTGTCTTGCTAACAAATATAGGTTCTATGAAATTCCAAAAGAATAAAATAATTGTTAAAACAATGCATCTACCACTCTGCACAATCGGTTGACTGTTGTGTTTCTGATTAAAACTGCAAACCCTGCAGACACATTGATGCTCTACAATGGAACCAACTAGAGGATGTATGTATTGTTTAGAAAGAAACATCATGCGATGCAACAAAAACACAACGCTCTTTATCTGGACACTGGAGAGCAGGATTGGTAAATAACAGACAGAAAAACAGTTTCCACAGTAGAAAAAAAGTCAGTTGTTCTGGTCTCCAAATGACAGTTTAATTAAATGAAGAATGTGACTGTTCTGGACAGGAATGCCAACAAAGTTTTAGTTTCTTCTTTCTGTATGTTCTTGCATGTATCCATGCATTGTTCATGCAGTGTCCATGTGAGCTTGATGTCAGGGAGGGGAAAGCAAGTAGCGAGGGGGGTTGAAGGGAAACGCATTGCTTTAAACCACACGTCCAAATTTAGCTTTGGAGCTCTAACAATGGGTAACTGCTCAGCGCAGAGTGTGAGGAAAACGGAGCTTTCCCACTCTGGTCGACTGCTTATTGTTTCCATAAGTGTCAGAAGTCATAGAGTAATGTTTTACTGTGAGATGGGCGGACTTTGTCCGAGCATTGTTCAAAGAGAAGGTCATAGCAGCCAAGTTGTAGCTGACCAGTACCCTATGTGTGGCCTGGTGTCTTTTATTAGGAGGGGCGGGCAGAGCCTGGGGGTTGGGGAGGCATTATGGGATGGGAATTGGTCTGGCCTTTTTTTGTTTCCTCTCTTTTATCTTTCCTGTCATTATGTCAGCTCTGCAGTATTTAATGACGGCTCATCTCTTCAGGCAGTTTCAGGTTGCACCGCTGTAGGGGGAGGGGATCACTGGAAGCTGGCAAAGTGTTTTTTTTGGTTGTTGTTTTTTTGGCAGTATTGTCTTTGAGGGGCCAGAGACGAGCCTAGCAGATGCCACAAATGCCTACCATCTAAAATAAAGGGAGAGAGCATTTATTATGGGTGACTGTCTAAGGAGAGGTTCATACAGAAGACCCTTTACTTTAGCTTGTGCTTGTCCCTCTCATGTAACCAGCCACATCGGATAGAGGCTTTATCTGAAGCACTCAGAGATACTGCCATGTGGCTGAAGCATAGTGAACCATATTTGGAAAAAGTTTGGCTCCTGGTCTTATCTAGAAACGGGACAGACGTCTATTTGTTTTCAGCAACATTTAACATAATTAATAAAAACGATACACCAGCGACAGTTTTTGTATGCCTGAAGTTCTTATGATACTATGATGGATGAGGTTTGGCCAATCCATTAGCGAGCTCTGACTGACAGCCCTTCTATGAATCTATCTTCTCGTTGATCAGTCCTGCCTGCTTAAATGTATACGAACGTCTCATACAGGCAGATGGGTGTGGACAGACATGTTAACTAGCTTTTTCGTGTCAGTGATGTATGCGTGCTGACCTCAGCCCTCTCCTAAACTGCAGAGTAAATAAATGTCAAACATGGAGATGGACAAAGGTGTCGTGTAGAGCGAGAGATGGGCCGTCCGGCCACAGCACTCAGGTCTCCTCTGCAGTGGGAGGGAGTTTACACGACCTCTGTAATCCTGACCCAGCCTTCTAGCAGGAAGCGCTCCTCTTCTTTTTCTGCTCCTTCTATCTCCAAATAATATAAGATATATAAAACTGATGAATGCAGTTAATGCATTAAAGTGCCCATGTCATGGTTTTCCGTGTTTTCTGACTTATCTATCATGTTGCAATGTTGAGTTCTCACCTTAAACCTGCCAGAAAGTGCAAAAAAAACGGCGTCCATCTGTCTCCTAGTCCAGCCAGTGAGAAGCTCTTCCAGATTTCAGACCCAGGTTTCAAACAGTTTTTTCACTCTAGCCCGCTATGAGGTCATAGTGATCCGGACTTGCTTATATGGTAAATTCTCCGCCCACATGCACGTTCACGACAACTGGAGCGAGGCAGTGCCGCCGCCATTGCCCATAGACCGTGTAGTGTTTAGTTTCAGTTTCGTTTCTCTTTCACGCGACGACACTGCCCCCTGCTGCAGCAGAAGTGTCAGGCTGCCAAATAAGGAGAAACCCAGCAGAACCGGAAGGCGGCGCATTCTTCTGATCTCTGAGTTGCTCGTTAGGAAATAATTACAGCGTATTATGAGTTATAATGGTGCAACGCTGATCTAGAGGCATCAAAGATTACACCTGTTTAATATAAATTGATTTAAATATCGAGCCATGGGCACTTTAAATGATCAGATTCTTATATTTTGGTCATAATGTCATGGTGGTTTAATTGCATCATGTCTGATTGGAATAAATATTTTTATGAACGAATGATTCTTGACTCTCCAGAAATAAGCCTACTTCTGGAGACAATGAAATGCTTGACCAAGTAAATCAGTGCAATAGGAGAACATGCTTGCAGATACAGACCTGGTTTACACTGGGGTGAGGAATGCATATAAAGAGGAAAAGAGATGGCCACGCAGACCACCGTGGATCAAATCTGGTTTCTCTGGGTAATTGGGCATCTGTTATTGACACGCTGCAGGAACGCCTGCCACCCTCCAGCCTCGCTTTTCCTGCTCCGGCACCGAAGCCTGTCTGTTGAAGCAGCACTGTTGCATAATTTAGCTGTCGCCCCAGCAACACATCAGTCAGGAAGTGGGGAGCTGCACGGCTACAGCACCGAGATCGATAAGGATTGTGTGTGAGCTTTTAGAGACTGGAATGTTTAGCCTTGTTTTCTGCTCATTTTTGATCATAAAGGAGGAAATTATGTTCCGCAAATAAGTGTTTTTTTTTTAAAGTTAGCAGAAAACCCTGGTAATTGAACTTGCCACAGAAAATAATAGAAAAACCACCGCGTTTATTATAAGTGTAAAACTTTGTCACCATGTTGTGTTGAAGCAGGAGCCGAGGGGCCCCACTGCCTGCTGTGAAGGCTGCATGTATGTCATCCTGACCTGGTTTTTGCTTTCTGGGTGTTATGTTGTTGTCTTACATGCCATTACTGTCAGTGGGTTTTAAATGGTCTACTTAGTATTATTCTGTTTACTGGACTTCCTGTTACGTTGATGTAATAAGGCTGGAATTACCGTCTGACCTCTGTTTGTACAAACTGCCTGCAAATGGAGGCCATTCAGATGAGAAATAATGAGGAAGGCTGTGGTCCATTAAAACCTGTTGCAGTGCTTGTTCAGAACAAAGGCTGACTATAAAGTGTGAGGCCTGGCTGCAATATCTTACAGGGGTCACACTGCTGAATACGAGGAACAGAAAGAGTGACATGAAGAAAGATATTGTTCATAGTATGAAAGGTTCCCTGGGTCTCTTCTGTCTTGTGTTAGCGTTTACATTTTTCATAGAGAAGCTAAATATGAATCATTTATTTTAATCGTATTGTTTTGTTTTTTTTTGTCTAATATAATCACTAGAGAGACACTAAACAATGAGCTCCTCTCCAGATTGGTCACATCAACCACTTTTAGTTTCCCCTTCAAAGCACAGCTGATGCGTCTCTACTTTTATGTGTAAAAATGTTCTGGGATTTCAGTCCAGTTTCAAAGAAATGTGTGATTTTAGACCACTGGTGTGAAATGGGAGCTGACTGGTGTGGCTTTTGTCTGTGGAGAAACTCACTGGGAATGTTTAGCGGTTTATCTCACCTTATAAGTCCTGAACATACTGTTTGTAGATTATTTTATCTTCTGTTAATGTTGAAGTGAGAGCTCAACAGCTGGTTGTGTTTGGTGGAAAAGTTTAGTCTCAGTTTAAGAACACTTACACATCTAGAACACAAAATTCTCAAAACCTTTTTATTTTCCAAGACTAATCCTGGACTAATGCAGACTTTTATAGTCATTAGTCTGTTTGATGGCGCGTTCAGGTCTTTATTCGCTCATGGTTTATTCCTCTGTGATCTTTGCTTTTCATTCTAAACATCACACTCTGGCTGGTTGAGCTTTTATCACTCCTTGTTATTTTATAAACATTTGATTGACTCTGTTTTTCACCTAGTTTAAACCACGTTACTGCGGAGGAATTTGTGTCCAAATCGAAACAAACGCGGGTGATGCAAATAGAGATTTGCATTTTCAGATTACGGTAGAGTTGGTGTATGATGAACATTAAACAACTTCCATAGTTTCCTATCAGCTCAGCTTGAATCTTCATAGGATAAATTACTCATTTAAATAACACATTCATAATTTCTGATCTCCCACTGAAATAGATTGCTGTATATTTCTTCTACCTGCTGACTTTGTGCAGAAGCAAAATGTTATTAAATATAGGATTTAGGTCACAATTTTACACACTTTTCTAAAATTAATGGCACATTTCTTACAAATAATAGGATGTGATGATTTCTTTGAACTTCAAATAACTGAATTGCTTGTAAAAATTGTAATTGCGCTGCATAAAACAGCTTGATTTTGTGCTGACCTTTTAACAGCTAAGTGCGGCTCCACTCCCCCCTCCCAGAAATAGAGGTATTGAATTTAGTAGGAAGATGAAGGGGTGAGAGGGGTGTAGAAGCAGAAGAGTGGTTAGTGGTCTGGCTCGGCACACTGCTCTGCCCCACCCAGAGGAAACATTCCAGACGGAATTAAAGAGTTAACTCTTCAAACAGTGAACATTCCCACTGGGGGCTCCCAACAAGAGATGGGGGGGGGGGTGATGGGGTGCATGTCCGTGTGGCGGTCGTGCCTCTGATTGGTGATCTTTCAATTCATTTCACCCAGTGTGGCTGTAAAAGAAAGAAGCCAAAGGGTCTGAATGGGAGGAGCTGGGTGGGAGGACCCACTGGTGATGGCAGAGACAGTTGTGTTTTTTATGTGTCTGAGTCCCAAAGCGCACATCTGCTCTTCACCGGCCGTTGGAAGCTTCTTGTGGTAGCTGCAGTCTCTTAACCTCTGTCACAGTGCGGTCTGGTCAAACTCAGCGCTTAATGGTGCTGTCTGTTCTGTTGAGATGATTTTGACATCTGCACACACAGCTTTAGATTTCAGATAGAGTTAGAATCTATCTGTCCGTTATGATTTAAATAAAACCACAATGTTTTAGTTATTTAGCAACGTATTAAAAGTGTTTGTTGGACAAACATCTGTCAGATTATTCAGTACCTGCTTGGTTTAGCTACATGATTCCTGTGGTCTTTATCAGGTTTTAAATGAAGTCTCAGATGAACAACACAACATGTTGCAGCACGTCATTATTTATTAAACTAAAGCAAAATGAGGAGGCCATGTGTGGGATGGTAAAAGAATACACCTCATGATTGAGCTGCTGGGAACCACTTTTACATCCATTACCTGAAGTTTGACCTTATCAGACTCAGATGGCTGTGGAGGATTATTGGCTCACTCTCCATTATTAAGTTGTTTCAGTTCAATGAGGGTTGTAGATATTTGTTTCTGTACAGCTCTCCTAAGGTTCCACAACAGCATTTCATTTGGCTCTGAACTTTGATCAGGATATGGGATCACCTTTACTTTTTTCAGCCGTTTTGTTTAGATTGGGTGATGAGATTGGGATCATTGTCCTGCTTCGTGGCCCAGTTTGGCCCCAGCTTCAGCTGCAGGCAGATGGACTCACATTTGACTCTAGAATACTTTGGGAAACTGCCCAAATCATCAGCCCTCCTCCTCTGAGCTGACAGTATGAGGTGTTGTTTATGTTGATGTGCTGTGTTTAGCTTTCACCAAATCTAATGTTATTATGACAAACGTTAACATGGAGGATGTAGAAGAGCTGCATGGTGTGGTCTAGACTCTACTGTGTTAAATATGAGTCACATCTTTGTCTTTGTAGACTCTGAATTGTTTGGAAAAGTCTTTATAACCCCTGTCAGATTGGTGAGCAGAAACAAGTTTCTGTATTATCTCTTTTGCATTGTGTTAACACACAGTCACACACCTGGTTGCTTCATGCAGGAAAGTACCAAAACCTCTATTGTTACAGAGGTTCTTCTTTTAATTACACAACGTGAGTCGCTCCTAGAAGTGAGTCACACCTGCTCAGTTCTTCTCTGATGTAAGCTGATCTTATGTATGCATGTTTAGCATAGAGAAATATTTAACTTAACAGGAATATCACAGCTTTAGTGTTTTTTGTTGTGACCTTTGTCATCATTAGTATGGCATCATATCCAAGTAATTTAAAAATATTTTCTGTTGGCCTAGAATTTGTGTAACTGTTTCTTGTATTCATAAAATTGTGACTGAACGGCTAACTACGATATTATAATGTGATTCTGAACACTAGGGCGAGCTTAGAGTCATTTTTACCCTGATGCCTGCTTCCTGTGGTGCTCCTCTGGTCTGTGCCTCACCTCGGTCCACCTGAATGTCATCCTGATTAATAGAATAAATTAATAAGCACATTAAAATAATGATCAGTGAAAAACTTGAATTTGAATTTAATGGACTAAAATACTGTATAAGTTGACCCTCCCTTCCCTTTTTCTTCAGAAAAAAACCTTTTTAAAGAAACGATTTTATTGAAATTTTGAGAAAGTCGTTTAAATAATACTGTAATTACAGACTGCTTTAATATTTGCCTATTATCAGGGGTTAAAGTTCTCTGTCGTGGTGACAGATTTCAGTCAATTGGAAAAAAAGTGAAAAAAGTTCCATCAAATCTCTTTCTCTCTCTTTCATCTCGTACTCTCTTTAGGGCTCAGTCTCTCTTTGTCTCTGTGTGTGTTTGTGTTTGTGTGTGTGTTTGTGTGTGTGTGTGTGTGTGTGTGTGTGTGTGTGTGCGTGCGTGCGTGTGTGTGGCGCAAATGAAGATACGTGAGAATAGTGAAGGTCATGGGTGTAGATTTAGTGTGGATGGAGGTGACATGTCCCCACCAATAACTCGATCTAAGGGTACAGATATATCGCTGCATCCCCACCAATAAATAATACGTGCAGCTCCAGTCCAGCGGACGGAGGTGCTGTGTAGCTGTGTGAGGACCTCAGGGGAGGCAGGCGTGTGTGGATCAACCAGCGTGAGCCCTCACCTGGACAGAAGTCCGTGCTGAGCCGCTCACGCTGAAAGCACCTTCCCTGGGTCTGGAAGTGGACCTGGCTGGACTGATCATCGGGCATCTTAATCCCCAGTGGGCCTGTAACTTTGGGCTGGTCCGGACCGGGACCGGTCGCGATCTGAGCTGAGCTTCCTGTTGCTGTCACCTTTACAAAAAGCCTGCGCCCTCTGCTGTTGCAGTTGTGTAATGACCCCCAAAAACTAGACCCTGATTATAAGACGACCCTGCATTTTTATATTATTTTCAATTTAAAAAACCTCATTTTATATTTGGGTCAATAATAAAAAAACACTTTTCAAAATGATAGTTGCATAAACTACTCACGTCTTTGACTTTTTGAGAATGTAAAAGTCCCTACTTCATTTATGTTTTCTTTATACCTAAATGTTAATTCAAAAATCAATAAAATATAATAATAAATATAATTCAGTATTCTCAGTCTTGTTTTGTACTTGTAACAAAGTATAATAAATCAGGGTTACTATAATCTGGTTGGCTTTTTACACAACTTTTTGTCCTCAGATTACCTAACGATCACACCAGTATACCTAGTAATTTTTTCTCAGACCTGTTGGAGACGAAGTGTGGTATCTGGTCGTTTTATATTTCTACACATGAAAGGGGACGAGGAAGAGCACAGCACCAGTGTGACACACATTCAGTGTCTGCATGAATCATTTAGAACAGTGACTCATGTTGTTATTACAGAGCTCACATTGGCTAATGATCAATCTAGTTACAGTACTATGTAGGGCTGCACAATTAATTGTTAAAAAATCGTGATCTCAATTCAGACTTGTATGCAATCTCATTTCCAAATGACAACAATTCTTAAAAAAGAAGATGACGATTGTACCGCAATTGATCCGGGTCATAATCCGCATGAAAACAAGCGCTCCTCTTTCTCCCTCAAATGAAAAAGTTCAAAATTGTTATTATTGTTAAAATTATTCAAAGATGGTGTACGTAAGAGAAGACGAGAGACATTAATTGTTTTTATGTTCAGTGTCAGCTGTTACGAAGTTAATGTGCAGGTAATAAGTGTAATAAATATTTATATTGGAAATCGTGAGAGAATCGTGATCTCAATTCTAAGCAAAAAAAATCATGATTCACATTTTATCCAGAATCGTGCAGCCCTAGTACCATGCCCCCCACCATTGGTAAGTCTCAGGGCCACTTCCCACAGCGATGCCACGAGCCGGTCCCATTTATTTAGAAACAACTAAGCAGTAATGTCTGAGTTCTTTGCCCAGTACCTCAGCACATTAACTTAAAGCGGCTCTCTGGATTATTTTTCTCTGTATCAAAGTTTTCTAAATGTTTTAATACTAATTTTTTTCATTATTCTAACAAATAATGTACTCACTCTCAAAGTAAGCTAAACCTAATCAAATATTATGTACCGTTCACAATTTTCATCAAATATGTTTTGGGGTAATGTTTGAACGATTGAAAAACAATACATACATGTAAAGAGAAAGAGAGGGATGAGATCTGTGCTGAGCTGTGAACAGTCTTTTCTTTTACCTCCAAATGCTAAAACTAGGAGATGCATGTGGGTCATGTGTAAAGTAGGGGAAGAAATACAAAAGCTGTGCTTATTCATATCATAAGCAAGGAAAAATGAAAATGATTATTTGTTCTAAACAAAAGCAAGATTTTTGTCACATAGTTGGAAGAGTAACTGATAAAATTAATTAATTTCAAAAGATATATCATAGAAACACGGAGCTATATAAGAAATAACATAGAAAATGGATATGGGTCATTTTGGACCCATGTTGTGCATTAGAGGGGTACTGATACAAAAATGTGTTTTGTTCAAAAAAGAAAGAAAGGAAAAATAAAATAATCATGTATTATAGTAAAAAACAAGTTAATTGAGGAATACCTTGACTACTAAATAATGAGAATAATTTATTGCAAAGATATCAATAATAAAAACTCAGCCGGGTCACTTTTGACCCATGTTATGCATCAAAGGGTTAACTACTTAGCTATTGATGTGCATTTGAACATATTGTGCTTTGGATCTTCTTTATCCAGTGTACGGCTGTTCACAGATTTACTGCAGATGAGGTTGCAGAACTGCTGCAGCCAGAGCCAGATGAAGACGAGGAGGCCATTTTTACAGATTCAGAGTCTGACCTTTCTGATGATGATGACCCAGAATAATTGACACAGGATCAAGCTGGAGTTGGGGGCTGTCTGGAAATCCAGCTTACCTGCATGAAGGAAAGTCCTCTCAAGATTCAGAAGACTCATTTGATGAATCTTCTGAAGAGGAAACAGTCAAGTATGAGTAAAAAAGGAAGGTACTGGGATGAGAATTCCCCGTTCATGGCAGAACACGCAGCCACAACATTCTCAGAAGCTGCCCAGGCCCTATATACCCCTGGATCAACAGCTGTTTTACCAAAAGATGCCTGGGATATGTTCATAAGCAACAACATCAATGAGGGGGTTCTAAAATGCACCAACTGAGAAGGGTAAAGAACAGCCACAACAAAAGTTGATGGCCTTTATTGGTTGGACCCTGATTGCAGGGGGAGGAGAGCTGGGATGTGGCCTTGCGAGAGCTTTTTGTGAATCTCCTCTGCAAAACCAAATTTACAAGACCAACATGGGGCTGAAGAGGTTTTAAGATATTTGCCGTGTCATACGGTTTGACGACAAGAGAACCAGGGCTCTGTGACTAACAGACCACATGGAAGCATTTATAATTTGTGAGACATGTAAAAATTGTGGTGGCAATTTATATTCTTGAGTCACATTCAACCAGTTTACGGTTGTTAAAATACTGATACAGCTCAGCTCAATAGCAATGCTCTTATAGCGTTGTGACAAAATGAAAATAAACATGTTCCAAGTATTAAATACATAAATATTTGGCCCCACTCACTGCTAAAACAATTACTTAAAACAAATTATTGTTTGGTATTAAGTAATTTAATTTTAATCCACACTTGGATGACTGTGTGAATGTGTGTAAATTTGATGTAGCAAAATAAAACTATTTTTGTACATAAATTATGAAAGGAAAAATGGAAATAATTATCTGTGATAATCTAAAACAAGACATTTAAAGAGTACATGGACTATTCAATCAAAAAATAAAATGATTTCAAAAGATAGAACAAAGAAAAACTCAGCCAGCATGAAAAAACATGGAAAATGAATGCGGGTCATTTTTGACCCATGTTGTGCATTAGAAGGGGTGTGGATATGTTGCGCATCAAAGGGTTAAATGATATTTCAGGTCTAAACTATGATCTATGGGTTGAGTTCCACAACATCTGTCATTCTGATGAAGACCCTCCTTCCTCCTAGAGACCCCTTTCCATTATTTCTTGCCGCCGACATTTTTCAGCCAATGAAATTCAAATGTCTGGATTCTCTCAACATGCACGCGCATCGACCAAACCTGTATCAGTAGGGGGCGCTGTCGTACAGGACACTCTGTGCGTTTCTCTGTTTGCCGTCTCAGCCTCACAGCTCATTTCTACTAAAAACCTACCCATTCTCCAGCTAAAGATGGATTTATTTTTATTTTTAAACCTTTCACCTCACAGAATGGCAAGGTTTGACAGGGTTATGCGTTTATTTTGGTCAGAAAGTTCATCCAGGGCCGAGTCAAGTTCAGCTTCAGAGTCCAGCAGCAGCTCTCTGCTAACAGAGCTAATGTCAGAAGCAGCAGGGACAGAGAGGGCTCATCAGACCCTCGTAGTGTTGGAATAAGATTGTGAACTGTGAGTGATTAAACCCTACACATTGAGCGGTACAGCTTATGCCCGCAACGTATATGCGCCGCGTGCACGCGCGCACATGCGACCGGACGCGCGTGTCGAGATGTTTTGAGGAGGAGCCTTTGGACGCTAGATTCAAAAACTGCTCTCTTGCTGAAATAATCCAGAGAGAGGCTTTAAATTATGTTAAATGAAAAATGGCATTATAAAATATTTTACCTGTTCTCATTGTTCAGTAGATTTAATTTACTTAATCTTAGAACCAAGTAAAGAGGGGATGTTTGTTTTGTTTAAAATAATGGGAAAACGGACAATTGTTCGAAAACATTCAGAGTATACAGAAAGCAATCTCAATCCATGTTCTAAAAATTCAAATGAGAGATGAACCAAAAGAAATCCGACCCGGTGACTGGAACTGGTCAGTTTAATCAGTGAGCAACCAATCTGAAACTCAAATATCTGATTTTTATTTTCTGTCCATGAATGCACCGATGCTAAGGGGTATTTCACTCAGCAGGATATTCCCGGAGGATTTATTTAACTTCCAGATCATCATTTCCATGTTAGTCAGAAATGTAAAAAAAACAACAACTAATCGTAGTACTTTGAAGTAAAACTGGAATGGACCAAAATCATCATGGATAGGTCAGAGCTGTATACTAATCTGAGGTCAGTATCAGCTCTTCAAACCAGAATCTGTGCTTCTATAATTCT
>SSNR01000293.1:692060-770315 GCA_006937965.1 Callopanchax toddi
AAACTGGAATGGACCAAAATCATCATGGATAGGTCAGAGCTGTATACTAATCTGAGGTCAGTATCAGCTCTTCAAACCAGAATCTGTGCTTCTATAATTCTTTCATGTGATTTAGCCCAGTTTGTTTTAGTGGTTTGAAAAACTTTTCCTTTGATTTTACTTCTGGACCTATATACTGGGTTCATACGAAGTGATAGTCATACCTGATTAAGGATACCTACTGATTAGATTAATTCTGCTTCTCAAACTGCATGAAATAAGAGATCTAAATCACAGGACTGGTTTAGTGGTGTATCTAGTTTTAACCCCCAGTGTGTTTTACTTTTAACAGTTTAGTTAACTGTTCCATTATCTTCTGTTAACTAGTACATCAACATCAGGGTTCATCAATACAAAAGATACAAGTAGAGCTGGAAAGACAACCTTTTATTTTAGAGATGGTGGAGGGTATTTAAATTGCATCTTCTTGGTAGTGCTACTTCAGCAAATTTACAATGTGTTTTATAAATCTCTCTTTATAATCAAATTACTTATATAATTTTAATCAATTAGTGCTTTACATAAGTCAATTTAAGAGCATCTCTAATGTCACAAATTTAAAATGATACCAATAAATGTTAAAACTGTTTCTTTGAGGCGTAAATATAATGAATGGGTGTCCAACACCGCTCTGCTCTGACCCCTTTAGATCTGGGGTCAACCACAATGTGAATAACTGTGTTTTTAACTGTAGGTTGTACAATAATGGTGACACAGCTGACCTATTCAGCATTTGTCAGTTGTTGGAGGAGGGGATTTCAAGCGCTATCTGACTATCCATCATGCTGATGAAGCATTATTACCTGATGCAACCAGTGAAGGCCATCTCCCTTCAATCCTGATGCAAATCGAGCAACACACCGTCACTTTAGTGGCACGCAACAAGAAACAAAAAAGATGTGCAGTAATTTACAGTGACAGCTGAAGGTTTAATCTCTTAAATGGTTTTTATGTTAGTGGTTATTTCAGAGGTGGAGAAATAAAAGGTTTTGAGGGTGTTTTTGACTTCTCTGAAAACCCTCAGGCGTTAGGTCTGAACAGGTTAAGACAGTAAGGCAGGTAACTCCTACTACACTGAGAGAGCTGCATTTTCAGAGAATGACGTGCATTATTACCAGTAACCAGATTTTATGTAGAAAACTAAGATTGTTTACATTCAAAACAGCACATATCCACACTAAAGTCTCTTTTTTAAGCTGAGCCTTGAAGACTGGCTCGCCTCTAATGAAAACTGAGCTACTCTGCTCTGCTGTTATTTGATCAGTTTGTAGTAAACCAGAGCCCCCCACCCACTCACACACACACACACACACACACACACACACACACACACACACACACACACACACACACACACACACACTGCTGGTTTCGTTCGTCCTTTACAGCCACTCCCACTGAGTGTATCTCAACACCTGCTCTTTAATCAAGGCAAACAGCGTTAGGAGAAACAGCCAAATGAAACTAAGACATCCTCTCACGCGTTTAGCAGCTGCAGTGAAATATGGTCAAGGACCTGTTGCACAAAGTCTCATGGAGTTTTATAGAGGCTGATGACATTGTGATATATACAGCGCTCAGGCGTATCAACTAGTGTTTGCATTGTGTGTTGTTGTGACCCTTGGCACAGAAAATGAGGCCCTGTTGTCCTCGTGGCCTCCTACAAACTCTCAATTTACCTCGTTGATCTTCCTCTGCAACACCTCGCATGATTGGTTCTCTATATGAGGCTGGTTAATAAAAGGATATGATGACTCATTTAAACCGTAAAAACAATTCAGGTAGCTTTTCACGTTTAAGCATCTCTATAGTCTTTTTATTTCAGAATGTAAACAAAATTCTTTTTGTTTTTAAAAGAAAGAAACCTATGAAATTCAGGAAGTGTAGAGAAAAACAGCAACAACATGATTTTTACTAGATTCCGTAGTCTTGAACTATGTCAACAATTATTTGAATTGAAAAGCAGCTTGTGATATTTGACCCTTTAACACTGTCACGTTATTCCTTTAACTTCTTCCATCTCTGTGAAGAAGGAAGACAAAGTGTTTTAATTTTCTTGGTTTTGACATGTTCAAGACTCCATGACTCAGTAAATCAAAGATGGAAGTAATTTTCTGAATTAGAGGGTAAATCCTGTGTTTTACTGCAGATTGTAGGATTCTCCTTGTTATTGCTGATAATGAAAATATTTTAAAATGCTTTGATCAACAACCAGTCTCACAGAGATGGTGTATTTGAAATCAAATCTAGCTAAAATTAGAGACTAAATCAGGAAAATAAAACAAAGGACCATTTAAGATGCTATCTGGTTCGTAATCACAACACCTTCCAGTTTGCAGTTCGTATTTGCAGACAGAACACATGCTCTTATTGTAGTCTGGACTCAGTTTTCGCCCTGTGGAAAGGGCCAGTGAGTGACGAGGTAAGGAGTGAGAGTTGTCTATTGTTATTGGCTTTCTTGGCTGTCTTCTGCTACTGCTTTGGCTGCGCTCCAGGCTAGTGTCAGGAGCCTGTAAGTGCTAACTGGGCCACTGTGTCAAGGCACTTGGGTAAACGCAGCAGCTGGCTGGGAGCTGGCACAAAGCCACGCAGAGGAGAAGCATTTGGAAGAGGTACAGAAGGCTTTCTTTACTCTGCTGCCTGCCAGAGTTATGGTCTGCTTTGTGCTGGCTGCCAAATCTCATGTAGCTTTTAGTAGCATGTGGCCATGTTGTTTATATTCAAACACAAGCTCAGTGTAATCATAGACTTGTTAGAGGCAGCGACCACCGGAGAAGGGAGGAAGGAAAAAAATCTCCTGGCTCCAACCCAGGAAACGCCACTTTACACTAACAGCTATGTGTTCACAGCTTAGCCTCCAATATTTTCACTCTTCATTCTCCCCAAAGCAGCTCACTTTCTGAGTCACAATCACCACTAGAACGCAACAGCGAGTGGTTGTTTGTCAGAGGTCTCTGGCCAATAGTCCCACATGATGCCCTGCAGTTATAACCTGTTCTCATGTGTCTGATTGCCTTTAGAGATCAGATTGTGTTCTTTAATCATGAGTTTGTAGAGTTTTCTTAGTTCTCTAAGTATTTTTTGAAGGAGTACATTTTGAGCAGTTATTAACATACTGATTACATTTCTGGAAAAATATTCTGACGTTAGTCAATCTACGATAATGCACAGCTAATTTAAAAGTAAAATAAAAATGCAAATGCTCGTAATGTGTTTGTGTAAATATATGTAAATGCAAAAACCAAATTTCTGATCACATTATTGTGTTTCAGTCAGTGTAAATAAAGGCAGGTTTTACTGGAAGATGTGTCTGTATTTTTAAGATCAGAAACGAAAGACGTTTGATTTATTTTACAAATCTGTTTATAAAACAAGTCTTGCAAAAGTGAAATTTTCAAAATATAAAAAAGTGGTGATACTATTTTAAGGCTGCATATTGTTGAATTGAAGTTCTGGATCAAAATACTCCAGGTTTAGTTTGACCTGTGGCTCTTCTGGTTAATAGACAATCACACTGAATAGAACTATGAACTATGTAAACTTAAGTCAATAATTTCAAAACCCAAAGTAGTAAATGATTAAAGAGGGACACAGACGATTATTTTTTTCAGTGACAAAGACCTCTAAAAATATAGGTTTTTATACGTTACATCCTAAAAAATGATTACTGGCATTTTTTTCTGTCATTTGTAAGGTGTTGTTTCTATTATCATGTGCATTTGATGTTTAATATTCATTTGCAAACTGGATACAAACCTCTTTTTAAATAATGTTAATGTTAAATATGGTTTGATAAGGCCTGAGTCAACCCCCAGAGGAGACGGCCTGTGTTAGTCAGCCATCTGGTCAAACAAAGACGTCTCAGGTTCTCCTGTCCTATAAACGTGATTAGAAAACCTAAAGCAGCTCTAGACGCACAGCACAAACAGAATAGATACTCAATAAGATCGTCTTAAAGTTACAACAACAGTTTCTCAATTTCTCATGAGTTTATTGGATATCAATATGTCATTTATATTTAGAGTTATGTTTGAACTAATGCTGGCACACTTTGAATGAGAACATGAGTGATGTAGGTTGTAACCAATACATGTACCTAGTGCAAGATTTAGCTTTAAGTTACTAATGCAGTAATTCAAATATCTTCCTGTACAGGCTGTTTATCCTGATGAGCCTACCACAGGGTCAAGGGCCACACAGAAAGAAATGATATACATATACTGTAGCGTATTAATCACAGTGGTCATTCATGTGTACTAATTACATGTTAAATTATGGCCTTTGTGTCCATGACACAGTGATCTTGTATGAATCAGTCCATGATGCTAAAAGCTTTGGGATTACTGGTTTCCTGGGTGAGAATGATTACAATTAGATGTTTATGTATCCTGCAGAATGTTTGTTTAAATATTAAAAACCACTGATTTGCCCTTTACAAAAAAACTCAACGACTGCCTTGAGTGCAATAAAGTGCAGTTTAATTTACCACTTCAGCCGACTCAGCATTTTTGTTACTAGATTTTATTGCTTTTTAAAATCCTGGGTTTTTAGACTTGTTTAAGATGCTGTAGCAACATTTTCTTTAGCAATAAATAAGATAGTTTTTCAAAATGTCTTTCTTACTCTGTAAATATAACTTTTGGATTCATACATTCACAGTCCATAGCATCACGTGAAGCTCAGGACACTGTCTGCAGATCAGCTCAGGTCTCTGTTGTATTGTGAGTGTCCAGTAGAGATGTAGCTTCTTGTCTGCCTCTAGAGATGAGCTCCAGATGCGTGACGGCCCGCAACATCCGAGCCTGGGTCCCCGGGGGGTGCTGGCCTGTCAGAGGTGGAATGCCCCTGCACACTTAACGCTCGCTGAGAGGAAACAGATACCTCTAGCTTTGAGCTGAGAAATCTCTCCCCATCGATTTAAACTCTACAGAAAGCTGTGAATTGTGCTTATGGTTTAAACATTTGATACTGCAGATTCAGAGAGACAGTCATAACAGTAACTTTTCTCACAGAGGAAGTCCCCCCGCCCCTTACGCTCCTTTATCCCGCTGCCATGTTACTGACAAAGAACTCATTTACCCATCTGACTCCAGTCTTTGTGACCTTTGTCATTTTATATGTAATTAAATGTGATGTGCTCAAGTAGCAGTGAGGGTTTTCTGTTGATTGTGAATGTATCAAGTTGCCAGCTCTGGCAGTACACTGAGAATGTATATAAAGACTTATCGGGTCTGTGTGATGTCTCCAGCTGCCATTAGCATGGGGGTGAGGTGGATGCTTGCTCTTTGAAAGATGTGAGATATGCAAGGTATTTTTAGCCAAAGTTTTAAACTCTGAACAAATTAAATGCAGCAAAATAGCTTCTTGCTCAAAGTGGCAATGATTATAAGGAAACCCAAAATGTAATTTTATGATTCATTTTTCTGCTTTGATTCACAGTGAGAGTATAAATTTGTGTCTTTATGAAATATGTACTTAAGTATACTGGTGGCTTCTTTGATATATGTCACTGTAGACTTAATGTAAAAAAAAAAAAACCAGGCCAGATCTACTAAGTTGACTCCTTTCAAGCCAAAAGTTAAAACGTGTGGTATCGAAGGCTGAGCCTGAGACACCAGAGTAAGGGGTTAGCTCATGGAGCGTTGTATTTGATGACACAGATGTGATGTACTAAAATGTTTGCTCTGCCTGTGAAAGCGTCTTTGAACCAATGAGTGTGAACTTCTGGCCACACCGCCCTATAAACGTTGCATTTGTGTGAGGCAGCGAAAGGGGCCATCTAGTGTAATGGGGGATGGGGCCTCTGCCTGTGGAATGTGGTGTCTTGGTGAAAGGGCTGGACTGAACAAATGCACTCAGTTTATTTGGCAAACCAGACTTACTGGTTACCAGCAGACATGTTTACTCAGGAGCTAAATATCAAGATCCACCTCTTTCCTTTCAGACTGACTGGTGTCGTTTTGGTCACTATGAGGTCTTGTCTTCTATCTGTGGCTGTAAAAATAAAAGCTGTAAAACCTAGTTGATCAATGTATAGGTTTGTCATTTTCGCCTCTCTTTGTAGGTGTGTATACCTGCTTATTTTCCTCTATGTATCTTCTATCTGCTCCCTCCCTCTTTGCTCTGTCTTTCTGTTTCAGCTTTGTAATTGGAGTGATTAATGGAGGGAGGGGTGGTCTTGCCTCCAGGCCTGTTTTCAGTGGCCTATTTAGAGGTGCAGCACCGCTGAGGCCAGGACAGGTAGCAACATGCTCTGCTCCTGGACATTTAGCCTCTGTCCCCGCCACTTTGTCTATTTCCTTTTAAAGCCAAAAATCTCTTCTAGCCACAGACATGACTGGACACTAAGAGACAGGCGTGTTCATATGCCTTGCTCCCTGCTAAACTTAGCAAACTCATCTCACGGGATAGCACTCTTCATGTTTCTTAATGATGCTTAATGAGAGCAGAGAATCATTAGTGGATCTGGTTGTAAGTAGAAACTTGACCATATGTTCCTGACTGGCAGTGAGATTTACATCCTTCTTGTCGCATATGGGATCACGATTAGCCAGAGCCTTTGTTGATGGTAGCGTATGGCCAGCTCACCGTGAAATCCTTTACAGTCGTTAGCAGATAAAGGATGCCATCCGCTCAGGCCAGCTCCCCATAACCCCCACCCTGATGGAAAGAGCTTTCATAAATGATTCCTGGGGTCCCGCAGACGGATCAGAACCCCAATTATTTGATTTGGATTAGTGATTTCTGACCCCCATTACGCTCGTTTTTAAGGCATGCTGAGAGGAAAGCAGATTCGCTTTCTTTGAGAGCATTAGGGTGACTACACACATGAACTTTAACTAAAGAGGACGTGACTTTTTGTTCTGTGTGAGGGGGGGTCATTAGCTATTGTTTTGTAGTCTGCCTCAATTACAGCACTAGATAGATAGATAGATAGATAGATAGATAGATAGATAGATAGATAGATAGATAGATAGATAGATAGATAGATAGATAGATAGATAGATAGATAGATAGATAGATAGATAGATAGATAAATAAAAATTAACACATCTCACATGATTAGGGCTTTAAAAGCACATTCATTATATTTATTCTCCAATCATGGCCTCTCTTTTTGGATCTCCTTCCATTGCATTAGGCTGGGACCCAGACTTCTGCTGAAGGCCATGATTGTGATTAAATTACTGCTGCTGTGTCTGTTTGAAAGATTTCCCTTGCTGAACTGTTTTGACAGGCAGCAATTTGGCTAAAAAAGATTAGTCCAAGAATGAGATGTTAAGAGTACCTGTGGGATGAGACGGACCATCCTGTTATTGTGAGATCCCGTTTCTGGTGTTCAGGAATGTTGGTGAATTTCACTCCCTCCTGTGTCCATTCTGGCAGAGCTCACACTGAGAACACTGCAGCATTTGGTTAACTTTGATTTACTGCCTCTGGTTGCTATGGGGATCTAGCTTGTATGAGCATGAATTGTGTTTTCATTGAGGATAGGTGTGGCTGTTTACACTGTTTCTTTGTGGATGACTGCAACTAGATGGAGGTTTCTCGTGGAAACCTTCACTATGCCGCTTAAAGTTAGGGTGTCTTGTTAGGGGTGATGGGGTTAGGTCACCCTGGGAGCTATGATCCTGCCCCCATCTCAGTTTCCCTGGTGTGGTGGTAGATGGCTGAGGATGATGAGTATTGACGTGTGCTGTGAGATTGCGTCCGGAGGGGGCAGGGGACTTCCCTGTGTTTGCACATCCAGGGCTATTGATTCGGGCTGCCTGTTCAATGACTATTGCCCAGGGGACTTGGTCTGCAGTGTGTAGCTGTGTAGGGTGAGACACAGAGCTATGACAGTAGCTTGGGTTAGGAAGATAGGAGGGTTAGAGGTATGGCCGAGGGCTAACGTGGCTCTTCTGTGGCAGAAATGCATTTGTCTTTTTGTTAGCCATTGTTTAGCTCACAGGTAGCAATGGCTTAAGTCTACCCCATGGTTCAGATGACTCCTGGTGTCACCTGATGTTTGCCACTCAGTACACCTGCTTAGGTATAGGTAAACAATAGGTGGATCTTTAAAATAAGTGTATACGTTTAGTTGGTGAAATGGTTTCAGCTGTTCTCCAGGAGATTCCTATAGTAAACCATGAAACCCTTATGTCAATGTCCGCTATGAGCCTACCCATCCACCTACTGGTATGATGCTTTTATTAAGAGCAAGCCTCTTGATCTAATAACAGCTGCACTATCAAATTGGAGAAGTGCTGTCAACATCCTGAGCAATCAATGCCATCCACCCCCACTCCTCAAACAGCAGCCATTAACCCCTCTTGTTCCAGCACGCCTGGCCTCAATAAAATGGTGGCTCTTCTCCAGACATCTTTCTATAATGGCTGAGTAAAATTACCTCCAAGAAATGCATTAGCATTTAAGTAGGAATGTGTTGAATCCGCTGTCCGATGGAGTGCTATTCCAAGAATCTCATCATAATGAAGGTTATCCATTGTAACGCATCACAAGAATGACACATCACTACACAATGCTGTCGCGTTTGTTTTGCAACTTTTTCACTGAAATAACAACTTTTCTGTATCTGGACCAACAGTCACTGCATGTCCAGGTTATTTTTTCTAATCTTATGGAAACTTGACAAAAATGACTGGTAGATGAATGTGCTAGGAGTTCGTCAGGGTTACGGAAAATCCTCATTTTTAGCTTACAGTATTTATTCTACAAAAGGATTTGACATGTTTTTTTCTTTCTTCACAACTACAGTGGACATAATTTTAATCATTTGAATTAGAAGCTTGACCTTTATAATTATAATAAACAAAACATGTGCAGATATTTATTTTTGAATCAGAAACAACCACAATTAGTATGTTGTTAAAAATATGTGTGGTCCTCAGGAGGCTTTCAGTCAGACATGCACAGACACCAATTTGTAGGTGAGTGTTTTTTCCCTTCCTCCCTTGTGACGCTCTGCTTCCTTGCGTCCATCTACACTATTCTTGTCCCTGATTTGGCACTGAGCCAGTTAGTCACGTATGGTCATAATGTAATTAGGCCACCCACCGCCTGGATAGTAAACCTACTAACAGCAAGATGAAGAAACAAAGGCTGCTTAAACAAATAAAAGCTTCTCTTTATCCTTCACTCAACATTCACCTCGTGACATTTATACACCAGCTTCAGGGTTGTGCCGTTTATCAAGTTTATTTCAGTCACAGTTTTGGCTTTTCACCATTAATAAAACTGATTCCAACAATATAAAATATGTATTTCCAGTAAAGATGTCAAGCAAATCAGGAACTCCCTCTTTGTTTGATTTTACATCCGATTATTTTCTCTTTAGGATTCAAACAAGATCCTTAAAAAGTATTTAATATAATCCTTTATGTTTTATTTATTTTAGTAACCCCTTTCACAAAAGTCCCACCTGAGACACTTTCTTCCCATCTCCCTGTGATTTATGTAAGACCTGAATGTATGCGGGGTTTGAAGTTGGCACACTGTTGTTATGCCTCAGAGCTGAAGGAGGTAGTCACAGAGCCAAAGCAGCCTCTGTGTAAAGCCATGTTTCCATAGCAGGGTTTGGTGCAGGTCGGATTGGGTCCTCGTATTCCGGTACGGGTCCGCTATTTCAGTTGAGCGTTTCTATCAGCTGTCGGACCCTCACTCGGCAGGCGGGGTTAAACCTAAATGCGTATCGTCACTTCATACCAGCGCTGTCCTTATATGGGGCTTTTAATTTCTCCAGCTTGGCCCGACACTGTTCCGCCGTCCGCTCGAATCCTTCAGCGACATTTTGTGAAACTTCTTCATAAACTCTTTCCTTTTTTACCGATACATCTAGCTCGTCCTGAACGCAGCTGATCGCTGAATGTTTGGAGCTCTGAAAGTGATCAAACCTGGTGCTACTTGCTGGCATTTTATCACTTCCATGTACAACAACGGTCGGATCTCTGCCGACAGACCCAAGGAAGCATACGGGTCTGGATCAGTGAACGAATCCCTCCCGGACCCGTTGCCGCGGTGCTCGACTAGCCGGGTCCAGCCGCAGACCGTGAGGGATTCATTCACCAAGCCAGACCCGTATGCCTCCTCGGGTCTGTCGGCCGCAGCTCGACTGGCTGGGTCCAGCGTTACAGGACGGATTGTTTTTAGCTTAATAAAATAACTTCTCACTATGGTAATAATAAAATAATGGCACTGGGGTTTGTTTTGCTTGTCACAAGCAGTGATCAGTGGACTGTGTTGTTTTAAAACCACAGCTCCGCCCTAACCCTAACCCGCTCCATTCTCCTATGGACCCACAACTGAGGAGGGCCGTTCATGGACCATGAATGGAGCGGTTGTATGGACCGGTTTTACAATGGAAACAGACAAAATGGCGATCCGACCCGCACCAAACCGTACCGACCCCTGCAGTGGAAACATGGCTTTTGGGTGAGCTCGATGCTGTGATGTAGTCATCATGGTTTGTGTGACCAGTTGGCTACAGCAGGATTCAGTATGGTAAATGGTTCAGTACCAGTTAAACTCCAAGCATAATATTTGCATTACCAGCTTCACTAAGCACACATAAAGTGTTTTAGACTAAAGAGTTATTAAGACTTTCTGAGTCTTTTAAGAACTTGGTAGTTCCAAAATTCAGAATCTTCTCTAAGAATCTTGGCAGAATACAGATTTTTCTTCAATTTTTTTTTGTTATTTGAATGTATTTTTATCACATGTACAATATAAGTAAATCCATCTCTCTAAAGCCGAACCAGGCCAGATCGGTCATCAAATAGCTACACCCGATTGTGTTTTAAAGGTTTTTGTACAAACAAAATATTTTTACAAACCATAAAACATAAAAAGGCCACCAAGTCTAAGAAAGCTGTGTTTAAAGGAGCCACCTGTTTAAACAGCAGCTGACTCGTTAAAGGAAATCTGTAGCCTAAATTGAGCAGCATTGTAATGTATTGAAAATTCTGCATGAGGTGATGAAGTTATTTATCATTATATGTTAGTGATAAGTGTTTCTAAAGTATACAATGTTCAGGACTGTATTAAAGCACATGGCTGTAGTAAAGTAAGCACTGCTGGCCAGCCAGGTGGCCCACCACGCCGTAGAGGTCTACATGTTTACATGCATGTACACATGGCAGCCATCCGTTTCTGGTACAGTAAAACCCAAACACAATAGAGAAGCATGTCCGTATCAGTCACTCCTCCACTTGTTCAACTATAAATTGCACAGGCTTGTGTCCTGCTGAGTAGAAAGATGTCTTTATTGTTTCAGTGGTGATGGTTGCATGTGGTTGACATCTCTTGCAGTAACCGGCACGCCTGCAGTAAAACATTGTGTCAAGATGTGTTAAACGATCCAGTAAAGTTATTCTAAAATATATTAGACCTGCCAAGTCATGTACACGACCGTCATAAAGTGTGGGAAGGTGTTTTAAAGTCATTTTTGGGAGGAGCGATGGATGTGATGAGGGGGCTGAGGTGACTGATCATAAGGAGCGGTCCAAACACATCAGTAGCCACTCTGAACTTAACAAGGAGCAACATAGAGTTAACATTCCTCTGCTGACCAAGGTCTCAAATCAAGAGCCAACATGCCTGTTTCTGGTTAATGGCTCATGTTATAATTACTTTGTGTGAGTGTGGTTTAAACCTGGTCGAGGGGTAGATGTGTTTCTATAGACGTGAATTATCAGCAGATTTAAATGTTTTATAGCATAATGAATTCAGATAAATCATGGATGGATTTTATGTTTTACAGATAAGAGGGCTAACTTCCACATGATCTGAAATAATTAGCTGGGTTTACTTTACTGTTTTTGATCGCATTCAGAGGAGACAATACCAAATGGTGAGTGGATGCTAAAGACATTTATGCTGATGCGCAAGAAAGTTTCCTCAAGATGATTTTATTAGTTTCTAAAGCTGTTTTCACACATCAGTTGTAGTAATTCATGAGTACTATCCAAAGGCAGCTCAGTGCTGCATTCATGTATTCTTGCTCACAAGGAGCTGGCATTGCAGAACCAGAAAGTGACCGCAGTGCTTGTGGAGTGGGGTGCTGCACGTGCCAACCCCCCTTTACCACACATACACTTTCCAACTTGGCTCAGTGACTAACTCAGAGGTGTAACAGCGGCGGATCAGCTTCAACACCCCATTCCACTTCGACCGTTTCACATGACATCAGTGCAGAAAAAACACGTCTACAACTCGACTTGAAAGTGTTGTGCGAAAAGCCTTCAGCCTTAATGCACATTAAGGGAAACGTAAACATCTTTTACAAACCATGTAAACCCTGGCTAAGAATAAAATGATGTGACTCAGCAGCTGTTTTCAATCTGAGCCGACAGACTCACACGACTGACCTGGTTACTGAAGAACAGTGTAAATCACTTTGTTTTGTTTCCTGTGTGATTCATTTGTGTTATTCATTTCCAAAACTATTGGACGGATGTCATCATTTACAAAATCTGTTTCTGTAATTCTAAATATGTTGCATTTCAACTTTAAACCAGTAGCCTCAGAAACACAGAAAATGCACCACATCCTCATCATTCACCAAAATATTAAAGAAAGTGTCCAATTTCTTTAAACTCTACACTCAGGCTGGCTTTTCATGAAAATGTCAGGTCTTGGAGGCTGTTGGAGCACATCAATTAACCAGGAAGTCAGGTTTTACTGAACTTTAGTATAATGTACAGGCATGGATAGAAAGAAAAACATGTTTCAATAAACTTAAGTTAAACTGGGTTATTTATTAATGGCTCTCCAAAAATCAGCATTTGATTGCAGCCATCATGAGGTTGGTTAGCTGCAGTTAACATAACAGGTGAAACAATGTATTTTCCGTCTTGCTGTCGGTTGTGCTGTCGTGGTGTAGTTACGGTGTGACCTCCAGGTTAACTCTATTACTATTGGTTAAAGTTTTAGTCAGCACTAGAAAAATAACCAACATTTAGAGTAGATGTCTGTCATTTTAAAACTTCAACCATCTGCTGATGTCATGTGTTATCCTCATCAGGAAGTCCAGGCTGGTGTTATACACGAGTTTGTTTTCATTTAATAAGCTGATAAGTCAAATGGCTGCACCAGAAAATGTGATACCAACAGCAGGCTGAAACCAATGTTGGAATATTTATTCTGAAGTCTTTATCTGCTGAACAGTATACTGTCTTATTTATTGCACACCACTGTGCAACACAATTACAGTGGCAAACACTTAAAAATACCTCTCAGGATCAGTCTAACAGGACAATATGTTTTCATGCCAGTCACTGACTCAGGGTCTGGAAACATAAGAATGTTTTTAGGGTTGGTTTTAATTTGTAGAATTAAATCAAACATTTAACATTAACTATATGAGTGTCATGTGTCAGAATCTTATCAAAGTTAGCAAACAAAAATTAGTACTATTAGTATCAAAGGATTTAACACGAATAAACCGTGTGTAACTTTACCTTTAATAGCAGTCATGTGCTGTGTCATCCCTGAATGTAATGTTAAGACAGTGAAAGTTAACAGTCATCAATAGAGATCTTAGTGAGTTGCAATAGAACTGGTATTATCTACTTTAGCATACATTTTATTTCTACAGGGATGTCAGAATGAAAATTACAGCAGAACAGAGGCTGGAGCAGAAATTCAAAGTCTGACATTGACTGGTCGGCATTACTCTGTTACTTTAGACCTTTGTTCTTCATTGATGTCAGAACACCTTGACCCCTGCTCTCCCATCACAGAGAGCCCCTCAGGGAAGTGTGTGTGTGTGTGTGTGTGTGTGTGTGTGTGTGTGTGTGTGTGTGTGTGTGTGTGTGTGTGTGTGTGTGTGCATGAGGTTTGTGTATAAACACTTTTGTGTTCCCCTAACATTTCCAAGTCCAGTGAACTTGCGGCTACTCACCTAACTTTTTGGACATCATAGCACTCTTCATGATATTTTTAGCTCAGTAGGAAAGGCATTTTTCTTGCAACCGAAGGGTTGTCAGTTCAAACCCCGCTCCGGCTGGGTCCCTTTGTTGTTGTGTTCTTGGGCAGTACACTAAAACTACACTGCCTGCTGTTGGTGGTCAGAGCAGTGTCTGCTTGCTTCACTTCTGTGGCTACAATGTAGCTCACTGCCATCAGCGTGTGAACGACTGTAATGTAAAGCACTTTGTAGGCTACATTTACAGGACAGGACATTTACATTTTAAATGAGTCATTTTCTTTACTGATAGGAATTTATGTGAATAAATATCTCATACAGAAATCTCACCATTTTTTTTACTAGATCTGTTTATATGTCCAGTTTATAGTCATGTAACAAAATTTTCCCAAATATAATTTACATGTTAGAACATTAAAAAAAACATCAACAAGGATCTTAGAGAAGAAATAGTTGCCATTCATCATTTTGGGAAGGGTTCCAATAACAGTATTTGTCGATTCAAAATACCGGTAATAAAAGTTTTACAAGAACAAAACTAAGTTAGACATTAAATTCTTAGGAAAAAAAAAACTGAAATATTGCTGAAAATCAACATCTTACGCTTAGGTCCCGTAGGAAGCATCAGCGCCGCCTTGTGGAAGTGGAGCATACTTGGTGAGTCTTCTGGTCTTACAGAAAGCGTTCCTGAAGCAGAGCACCAGTGAGCGCTGCTTGCCCGATTGCACAATAGTCACAATATCTCACAGGAACTGAGAACAAAAATCAGGAGGCAGGAAGTGCATGTCTTGACTGTGGTCAGAACTACTGTTGTGTTCAGTGTGATTTCCTTCTGATTTTTGAATGAAACTATTTAATATGAATGAATGAAACTCCTCGTCCAAGTTTGGTGGATGTTTTCGTTCTGTCGTAGTAGTAGCGGTTCAGTCTAGTGTTGTAATGTTTGTGTTTTTAAGTACTCCACAATGTCGTAACACCCACATCTCACCTGTGACCGAGCGCCAGAACTTCTGCATATCTTCAGCACCGTGGCGTGGACAGGCACTTCTGGGACACGACGAGGCGCTCTTCACTCCTATTGACTACAATGGTTTCTATTTGCCTTGTTTTTAGCACCCTCTAGTGTCCATTTTAAATCACTGTAGTAAAAACGAATGGTTGACCCCTCCCCCTGCTGTTCACCCATGTTTTTAATAATCAGATAAAGGTTTCCTTTGTTTATTTGGAGGCTCCACCATGATGAACATGATACAACAGATTTCTTAGCACATATATATGATGTCTGTATCTTCAGCTCGTCTGTCCTGAGCAGGTTCTGCAGTGTAAATATGGATTGCCGTAAAGCTTTACTGCTTCTCGTGAGATATGTAACTTTGTGAGACTTCAGGACACCGGACCATAGACTCTGAAGTTTCAAATGTGGTATTCTGGACACAAACAGCAGATGGGGCTGAGTGACTTTTCATTAACCCTAAAGGGTCATATTGGCTCAAGAAAAAGAAAAATATGAAAAAGTTACTTAGTGTGCCTGTAAAATCACAGCGTGATGCAGCACGTCTGTCTCTGGTGGGCCCAGCCGTTAGACTCTGCAGACCTCCATTAGAAAGTTCAGTGTCATCGTTTATGACAGTACAGGTAGAAAAAGGCTGAACAGATGAGACCAATGTACAGATGTTTAGCCATTAGACAGCATCATGATCAGTAAAATGTCAACCTCACCTCATAACTATGGTGCTGGAGGGCTGATGATTTGGGTTTGTTTTGCAGCCACAGGACATGAGCACCTTGTGATCAACCATCAACTCCTCTATATATCAAATTATTCAAATATGAAACCAACTCCACAACTTGTCTTAAACAGGGTGATCCCAAACACCGCAGAAATTCAAAAACTTCATGGTTGGAAAAAAAAAAAAACATCAAGATGTTGCAATGGACCAGTCAAAGTCCAGACCTCTCAATATGTTAACTACTTAGTGCATTAGCTGATATTTAAAACCTCATAGGTTTGCACATAGTACCCTGTGGGTCGTGGCCCTAGGTGGCCGTATATAAAAATGCTCTTTAATCATAGATCATTTTTTTAGCCAAGTCACAATTTTCATGTTATTCAAAACAAACACAGAACACTGACTTTTAAACAAGAAAGACAGTTTCCTATAAAAGTTAATTAGTTATTGTCTGATTACACAATCCCCATTAGAGCGGGGATCATTTAGCATGTTTAAGTGATTTTTAGTTAGTCTTTACTCCACAGAGGAGTGAGTATATAGGACCATACCTATGCAAAATGTGAAATTTCTTCTGTCACAGCCATTTATAACAGTTAAAGTTTAACAGGGGTGGTCAAGTTGTGTGCAAAGGTCTTTAGGCCTGCAGCCTCATGTATGTCAGAGATAATACAATTAATGGTAAAAATGTATTTTTGATAAGAAAATCTACTTGATTTAGTTTCCCTCTGGGATTAATAAAGCATTTGATTGATTGACTGTTTCATTAATTGATAAATACAAATAATACATTAAAAACTTAGAATCAGCACTATTCATAGGCATTATTTTTATGTATGCCTTTTTTGTCATTAGGCAGGTAATTTCTACCTTTAAAACAAAATGTATTTGACACTTAAAAAAATCTGAATGGCTTTTCTCTTTCTGTTCTAAAAGATGTAACGCGTTGAACTAGTAACCCTGAAACACACCGGTGGGTTTGCAGGTTGATGAGTATTTGTTTAGGGAGCATGAATGTTGACAACAGTTACACACATGAGAGTGAGAGGGTGAAAATGACTCTCTCAGAGGCCTTGACAACCTTTGCCCTCCTGGTTCTCGTTTCAGGCTCTGTAATTGCCACTGACCAATGGGCTCCTGGCTGAAACTAGACCCCGTGCTGCAGCTATTAACGTCTCTCTCCAAAAGGATCTTGTTTTGATTCCTGATGCTTTTATAGGTTTTGTCTTTAGGAGACATTCCTGGTCGGCACATACCATGCACTCCTTTCTGCCCTTATTTTCCTTCCTTCCCGTCTTGTGGGGCCATTGCCCCCCCTTCCTGCACTCACAAACATGCACGCATTTGTGATTAGCCTCTGCACATGTTTGTGTGTATGTGTGTGTGTACATGCACATACAGATGCAAGCCAAGGCAACTGACCAGCCCGCCCTCCTCTGGCCCCTCCTGACAGCCAGCTCCACTCCATGAACTTGGCCACCCGTCACAGCTGCGTTAAGATTGAAGGATGGGGGGCCCGTGTATCCAGCTGGGTCGGAAGACATGGGTGGGGGCAGGGCAGGCCCAGATGCAGATGGTTTAGGTCAAATGGAGATGTTTGAGGATGAAGGGGGAGGGGGCTTTACGAGATCAGGGGCACAATAACCTCAGAAGTTACTCTTCCAACCGCTGGCTAAATCCATTCCTGAAGTTTGAGTACACATTAGTTTTAATGAGTTTTTATTGCAAGATTTTATTTGTTTTTCTGCTTAAAGGTTTACTCATTCCTTAAGGTCAACTCAAACTTTTTAACCTGCAACATTCCTGATGGAATCTTTGTAGATAAAACTCAAACAGTGCTGTTTATTCAGTTAGATTTAAGTGAATTCTTATAAATGAGCATCTACTGTAGTGGTGGACCTGAGTGCTGGCTTTGAGATGTGTTGGTTTTATTATTTATTTCCTCCTTCTTTCTTTTAGTATCTCTATTTTGGATTCAGGTTTCATCCTGTGGCGGTTTAGCCTTTTGTGACCGTGTTTCTGTTGTATTTTGTTTTTGTGTTGTAGAATGGGAACGCTGGATGGGCGGATGAGGCTGACAGCAGCAGAGGAAGAGGAGAGGCCTCCAGAGACTTTGCTAAGGTGAGCGTTTTAAAGCTATCATCTCTGGATGTTCAACAAGGTAAATTACAGAATAAAACAATATAATAATTGAGCAAAAGTAATCCTTTACACCATGTACACGGTTATAACATTTGATCAGATATCGTTTTTATCTTATTCATATATGTATTTTATTTCCTCTTTTGCTTATTGTCAGTCCACAGTTGTTTTGCAAAGAATAGTGACAAGTAATGATAATCTGAACCTTACATTTATAGCTTAATAAGTATTTGTGCTTTCTTACAGTTGTATGAGTTGGACAATGATCCCAAAAGGAAGGAATTTTTGGATGATCTCTTCACCTTTATGCAGAAGCGAGGTATGCATCCACTACAGGGATTAACAGAACATTATGTAGTGGCAGCCACTTTCACATCCATCAGTTTAGAACACACTTAAGAAGTGAAGGTTCATTTGGACTTGCATGAGTTTAAAGCCAGTCCTGCGTTTCCTTTGTCTTAAACTAACAAACAAAATCTTTGAAGTTGGGCTGAAAATGAGTTGAAAAGCTGCCACAGTCCAAAGACCTTTAGAAAGTCTCGAGGACCTGTTGGCTTTTTAAAAATTACAAGAAAGTTTGTCTGGAAACAAAATATAAATAAATGAGAGCTTCATCCTAACAGCTCTAGCTCAGGCTAGAAGATCTGGAGAAAATGTTTTTTGTTCTTTGCCCCAGAGCCCCTTATTCATACATTAAAGTTTGGTAAAAGCAAACACCACACAGCATCCTCTCCCTGAGAGTCATTTCCTGCCTCTGAGTAAGAAGGGGCTGCTATATCTCTGGAATTTGATTGCAAACAATTTGCTGTTCGGTTTCTGCAGAACGTGACTGCTTAGAACAGCGGAGATTATTGAGGATAAACTATAAATATACTTTGGTCTGTCAAATGTTTCTTCTTGTTCGATGTGTTTAGAAGAATGCCGTGTCAATGATCAACTCCACAAACATCCTGTAACTCACACCACACCGGTTAAGAAATCCTTTACTAATTCCCCTCCCCTCCCTGGAGAAAAGCCTTAAGGTGTCAGCAGGTGAGATCTGCCTGAGTTGATCCTCCATTATTGGAGCCAAGTAGATGTGGCAGTAGCCTGACTTATTAAGCTGACTGTGAGGTATCCAGTGAAGCTCAGGTGACCTTCTGCTGTCTTCTAGACCCGTCAGACCCCAGCTGCTAAAGCACTTTGGTTTTATCATACAGACCTGCACCCACATTAGGTAGCTGGGTTGAGCAAAACCTCCCTAAGTGAATCAGTGTAGCTGCAATGATAAAAATAGTCAGATTGTGACGATATCTGAATGTGTGTGTGTGTGTGTGTGTGTGTGTGTGTGTGTGTGTGTGTGTGTGTGTGTGTGTGTGTGTGTGTGTGTGTGGTTATTACAGCTATAACTGGTGATATAATTTATCTGTGATGCAGTTTTACTCTCTGTCAGGCTAGTATTGATTTATGTGCCAATATTTTTGTCTGTTGGTCCTTGACCATTGACATGTGTGTGTTTGTACATAGATGTGTGTGTGGGGAGTGGTTTTTAGAAACCCGCTGATTCAGGCTCTGGTCCTCATTTATCAGAGACATTTCCTAGTTCCAGTGTCTCCAGTGTGCATATGTGGTTGAAGCAAGTATTTCACTGGGAGGCAGCCAGTGGTGACAAATTATAAAATGGCGTGCCAGGAGTTTCCAAAATGTCTCGAAACATTTGCAAGTTTTGCCCTTGTGCTAATTGCTAGATTTCGGAGCATGCTTGAAATATTTGTGGGTCAAATTAAATCTCAGAATATTCAGAGTACTTGTGGGTGTTAGAACCACCTCTCCAGTCCTTCTCAGTTTAATTTACATGAATCAGAATAAAAAAGAAAGGTGAGAAAACTTAGAGAGAGTTTGGAAATGAAAGTTAGTTGTGACTGATTGGAGTCAAAAATGAGAATGTGACTCTTGAGCATGAGAAAGTCAAAATCAAATTAGGATTAATTCAATATATAAAGTAAAATCAAATGAAGACACTTTTGTTTTGACATAATAAAAAGTGTAGGTACTAATTTACTGATTCTAACTGAAAACTGAGATTTTTCTCAGATATTTTTGACTGGTTCCTGTCAGTCGCTGCCCAGTGAGAGTTGGACTTTAGGGTTTGGGTTTATGTTTATTTTAAATGTCCTTTAAGGTTTCTTTTCAAACTAGATATACGTAAATGTCACAATATAAATGTGTGATGTTCTCTTAAATAGCTTGTTTGCTCTTTAAAACCATGACTGTGTTTGTGACTGTCTGATCAGCTGCAGGTTTCCCTGAATCCTTTTCAGCAAAAACCACCTAGTGGAGAAGAATAGAACAACTTTTTAAGAGACCCAAATGGTTGACGTGTGTAATCAATCTGATGCGTGTGTGTGTTCTGACAGCACGTCAGTAATCTGAGCATCTGAGTTAATATCCCCCTGAGTCGACCTTTTACATTAAATTAACCTAAACTAGTGCAGTAGTTACTGGAGTTCAGTCTAAATACAGGCAGTTCCAGCAGAATTACCACGCAGTAATCACAACATACTATTTAACCGTTCATGTTTGTTTAAACTTCACTTTAATATGAAGAGAGATGATAGATCAGGGGATTAAATAGATATTAAACTCTGCATAAAATGATTGGGTCAAGCTGATAACGACCCGAGAAACGACCCTGACTACGCCTCTTTTGATTTACTGCAACACAAATTACATCACAAAGTTTCTAACAACCAAGTTTCTGAAAATCTTCAAAGTAAATAAAGCAACTGCAGAGAGTTTAAATAATTTAAACACTGCTCTCATGTAAATTAGGTTAGAACCGTTTTAAGGAGAGAGCGCCTTGTTGCTGTTGTTTCTTTGGTTGTTTGTCCAGGAGGGCTTCTATCCAGACATAGTTGACTTTTTACATTAACTTTTCACTTTACCCTGTTTTTAGAAATAATGGAGTTGTTTTATGTAATCATATCTGTTTATTTTAAACTTGACTGTTCTGTGACATCGGCAGCACTCAGAGTATGTGATGTGAATGACCATCAGCTACCAACACATTCAATTTTAAACTCCATTTATGTAAAATTGACAGTTAGAGTCACTTTCATGTTTGCCAAAGTTGATAAGCAGTGAAGGCATCTTGAATGGGACTGACTCTTAAAGCTGCAGTCTGGAGGATTTATTTGTTTCAACGCTTTATAAATGTTTCAAATGAAAGTTCAGTTCTAAACTATGATATATGAGTAGGGTTTCACAACATTTGTTTTTCTTCTCAAGGCCCTCCTTCCTCTCATCTCCTATGAATTCACACTGATTGGCAAATTTTGTTACATTTTTAATCTTTTAAAAAAAATCTTTTTTAATTATTAACAAAGACAATGTCATCAACATTTTCATTTACCGCAGATTCACCTCCAAATAAATTTAGAAAATAAAATGTCATGTAGTGAATTGACAGTGGGATTCTTACATTGTTATTGTCAGGTTCATTTGACTTCCTTTAAACATGTAAAACAGTATTTAGAAAAGGGACAACCAGAGTAAGAACAATAACATGTAGCAATATTTATTTTGTTTTTCAGATCATATTTGGCACATGGCATATTCCTCTCATTTCCTCAAGTGTTTAACAAATGCAATCATCTTTAAATTTACAGAAAATTATTTTTTCCGTCTTGTAAATACCAGCACACTTTTTAGCCAATAAAATGTGAGTTTCCGCATTGTCAGCTGTCAATCAATGTGCATGCACATTGCACAAACCTGTAAAGGTGGGGCTGCACACAGGGCACCATAACAGAAGAGTGCGGTCTACTTCTGCTAAAAAGTTATCCATTCCCCTGGCTACTGAGGCTTCATCAACTTCAGAAAGAAAAAACAATATAAGCCTTGTGACTAAACTTGCTGACAAATGCATCAGAGACCAGAGGCGCTGAAGCCTGGCGCCGTTCCCGTTTTATTTCACTGGAACTACTATTTTCTCTGTGAGCAAAGACTTAGTGTTTGACAACATACAGCTAGTCCAGAGAAGGTGTCTCTGTGTGTTTTTCAAAAATCTGGTGGACATCGTCTACCGTGATGCGCAGCAGGTCTTGAAGAAAACGGGTAAATAATACCATTTTCTCCAGTCTGTGTGGGGACAGCTTTGAGCAGGAAGTGAGGGGGCTGGCTCATCGTAACCAGGCAGTGACTGTGCATAAACCCCATTGTAGAGGTGGGGTTAGAGGGAGCAGGAGGGGGAGAAGGATGTTTTGGGAGGGGCCCTGCTACGTTTTATTTTTAAAAAGTTCTGTCTCGCTCAAACACTCCAGATACCATCTTTAGGAGTTAATAGATGCACATCCAATGAATGAAGTTAAATAAGATCAAATACCCATGAATATCAGAGATTAACTCACATGGCCACATCTGCAAATCAATTTCCAGATGGTGAAATTGGAGGTTTAATCTTCAACTGTTTATTGTGAGTGATACTTTTTTGTCATAACAAATTAAAATCAAATTTAAATCCTCTTGGTTATTTTGGAATAAGAAGTCCAGAACCCGTTCTGTGCTGACTTCACTCCGATCCTGAGAGCAGCTGATCTGGTCTCAGCACCTGGAGGTCTTGTTTGGGTGGTAATGAATTAAGCAGAGTAAGAGAAGGAGGGACAGCCTCTGTCAGGCCCCTGTTAGCATCTTTGTTCTGTGGCAGACACTGGGAGTAGCTGTTTGACCCTTGGCTCATACTGGTCAGATGGAGGAATCCATCAAACTGGTAAAATACCAGTAGAGACGGATAATTAACGGACTACACGTTACCATGTCTTATGGCTTTCACAACATCACAAAGCTTTCTAATGTGGACAAAACTACGGTGTTGATTGAAATCAAACTATTTAAATTAAAACAACAAAATCAAATTTAATCAGTAAAATGAACAAAGCACATAAAAGCCTCAGAACCACTGGTGTGAATTTAAAACTTCTGCAGTTTACATGCTGTTGAGCTGAATTACATTTCCAGAGTGTGTTACAGCGAGTGTAAGTGGAATCAGCTTGCATGGATCGGGTTCCTGTTTCATCTTGAACAAGTGTCAAGTGATGAGGAGGTGCAAGGGTCGGTGCTGGACCACAGTGAACAGTATTATGGTCTCTCTTCAGCGCCCTTCAGTAATCATCACAGACAAAGGGAAAATTATATTGTTTGAATATTTGAGCGAGTCAGAGGGTGCAGCAGAGGGGTTTCATTACTGGAGAAGTTGTTCACCTCTCTTTGGAGGCAAGTGGCACATGTCTGACCTCTACTGCCTCTCAAACCAGAGCCTTAATCAGGGAGTTGCTTTGTTAGGTCTTTTTCTTGCTAAGATTTAAAGGCATACCTTTTATATACCTCTTTAACTTTTCTCAATATGAGGTTAATGATGTTATGTTTCTAGTTAATGACTTGGATGGTTTTTTGTAATATTATATCATTTGAAATATCTTTTGAGGTCAGATTTGTGCATATAGAAGTGACAAATGTCAGTTTATTCATAGGAAGGGCGATGCTCAGAAATAGCACTTTAATTAGTGAGGCTAAGTGCGATCCACTTAAAATCTTCTAGCAGGGCAGACAAATGGTGAGGTGCTTTTCCCACCTCGGCAAGGGGCCTCTAAGTCTTGAAAGGAAAGCAACAGTGGAAGGAAAACTTACGAGGGATCCCCATTTCCTGCCTCTGTGCTTAAAAACATGCCAGTGTGTGTGTGTGTGTGTGTGTGTGTGTGTGTGTGTGTGTGTGTGTGTGTGTGTGTGTGTGTGTGTGTGTGTTAATGGTTCAGGAATTTCAGCAGCTGTCCTAAATTGTGTCAGTGAGTAAAGAGGCCCATTGAAATGGGCACACAGCTCATACGACCCCTCCTACCTCTCAGTCTTCTTTTATTGATGCTACTCCTGTAATGTTCACTGCAGCTTTTAACAAACTCGTTTGGCTTTCTGCATTGTGCTCCATGTTATTCGTTATCTTTTATTTTAGAAAAAGATCTCATCCTTAATCAACCGGAGGACATTGTGATTATATTAATCATTTGTTGCAAAGAGAAACATTAGCTAATGGTCTGACATGTATATGTAGTATAAATGCATTAGCACCGCTCACACTGGGAGAGTGTACATAACCTGATGAGGTTCATTAGATCCATTACAGGTTTTCCTGTCTTACTCCCACTGTCTGCAGGAATAAAAAACCTCAGTCTGTTAACCGCCTTAAAGGTTTCGATTACGAAGAAGAAAGACTGTCATGGTTGGACACCCAGTCTCTTTGTTATTGGGGAGGAGGGATTGGGACAAGAAGTGGGGTTGTGAAAGAGGGGTGGTGTAAATGTGGCTGCTGGATCAACGGGTGCACGATGAAGGATAAAAAGGTGAAGGAATAGGACTGATGCAGCCAACTGCCTGTCAGCGCTGTCCACTTGAGATGATTAATGGCCTCAGGCTGTGATGGACAGAGCCAAAAAGAGAGAGAGACTCCTGTTCATTTAAATGACCGTTGGAGAAGTGAGGAGGGGGGAGTCTTAAAAACAAGTGTTCTTCTTTCTTCACTGGCCATTAAACCCCACACATCGTGGTCTGAAAAAGTAAGATGCTTCCTTCCTTCTTAACGGGAAGTGTTGATTCAGCTTACGATGGACCACATGGTGTGCTATCACTACTTTAGGAGAAAATCCCTCTGTAGCAGATTGAGGGCTCCTTATGGTTAAAAAGTTGAAAGCAGAAGTTTTCCATCTCACCAAACTGGTGTGGTTCTGATTGGGTTAACAAGAATTATAGAATTAGAGGCAACATTAGGAAAGGGAAGAGATGTGGAGATAGCCAGGATTAAATATTAATGTGACGTCTCAAGCTTTTGTTTGTTCCGTAATCAGATTGGTGCAAGTCAGTAATTCAATTTTATACCTGTAACTGCATGGGTCCTTTGCTGAGATAAAAATAAAATGCATACAATAGAACAAGTATAATAAAGTGCATAGAAAAAAAAACACTGTCATCAGTAAATTCAAAGAAAATTTTTGCCGTTAACATTTTTTTCTTCAAATTTTAATACCAAGATTTAATTTTATGTAGTGTGGGAAAAGCGGCCTCCCAGCAGGACATTAGAGGAAGTTCCCCAACTGTAACCCAGAGACCAAGAGCTCTGTCCACACCAATTACAGCATGAATGGGCTCGGGGGGATCCATGTATGCATTATATTACTCCCCTGGTCAGCCTCACACTGCCCCTCGTAACCAGCAGGCCCTCTGTGCAAACACTCCACTACAATGGGAACATTCTCCGGCTCTTTGATATGGCCTCATTTTCCTTTAGTTAACACCCCACAACTTCTGGAAAGGGGCAGCACCTGGTTGGTTCCACAATAAAACTCAGGGTATTATGAGCATATTGGTCTATTTTAGATGAAGTGTTGGTTTTAAAGCATTTTTTCCCTTTCTGATATGCTGCTAATTTCTTGGGCAACAAAAACCCATAGAGCTTTTAATTTCACAATCAACATATTTTCCTGTGTTTGACTTTTTTTCGTTTTATCTGATACAAATTTCACTGAATGCATGCAGTTTTTGGAGACTGATTAAGCATGTTTAGCTTATAGAGTGCAGCTATAAAATGTAATGAGGAACTGACATTTTGTCCTCTCGTCTTTCCATGCGTCTCCATCCCCTTCCTTTTCTGCTCCCTCCAAATTCTCCTTCCCCCTCTGTTTATTGTGCTACAGTTACAACCACTGAAACTTGATAACACCATGGGGGATAGGGGTGGAGGGCCGCACTGCGGCCTGCTCGGTGAGGCTTGGGGGGAGTGGCTGGATTAAAGGGCCTCCTGTCCTACACGCCATGATTAATGATCTCTAAATAAGTGGGGGCCAGCATTTTGGATGGGGAGCCCTGACGGACAGCAGACAAGGGAGTGACCGTCGTCTGTCTGAATGTGTGAAGAGGGAGAAAACAGAGGATGAGGAATGAAGAGGGCAGACATGGAAACCACAGTAGGAGACAAGGGCAGTCAGGGTGACAGGGTGACTGAGCAGAGGTTAAAGGAGACATCGGCCAGCTTTTGCAGAAACAAGGTCATGTGCTTCCTTTCCCTTTCAGAGCATTTTGTAAGTAGGTTGAAGCTAACTAAGCTGACCAATCAGATAATCAGAACAACACATAAGAAAGAACCGATAATATCCAGGTCCTGCTCAGAAAAGGGCGAAGCTGCACAGGCAGTAACTGCTGCTTTCTAATCACTGCTCTAAGAAAAACTCCAAAAGAAGAGGCACATTTGTTCTTCAGAGCACATCCTCCACTGCATTTGTGATCAAACATGTTGTGGTGACCATCTTGATATATTTGGCTGCTGAGATTATCTTTAACTTTGTGGCACTCCACCCAGCGACTGGCAAATTACAGCCCAGGTTTTGTAGGGCAAGCATCTGCAGTGGTTACGTTCTTCCTTAAAAACAAAAGGAAATCGTTTTCCGTGTGTGTGTGTGTGTGTGTGTGTGTGTGTGTGTGTGGTGTGTGTGTGTGTGTGTGTGTGTGTGTGTGTGTGTGTGTGTGTGTGTGTGTGTGTGTGTGTGTGTGTGTGTTTGGGAGGATATTGGGGGAGGTTGGTCAGAAATCTTGAAACTTCTTTTATTTTTTGTTGTTTTCCACCCAAGGCTACTCTTTATGTCTTTTCCGCTGTGTTCCTTCAGCCCAGCCCCCAGTCCCTTTCACCTCCCTGCTATTTCCTTTGTCACATATCCAGACTTTTCCTCGGCCACACACTGCCCTTGTGCCGTCCGTCTTTAATTAAGACCGTACTGTACAGGATTTGAGACTTTAGGCTGCAGAGCTGGTTGATTTTTAATCATTATGCACAGAGCAGAGTGCATCTCTCAAGCAGATTCACACATGCAGCGAGGTTGTTTGACAAATATTTTTGCTTTAAAGTAAATGTGAAAATCAGATGTTTAGACATCATCTCTAAGTATCAGTGCAACTTTTTTTTTCATTCTGGGGGTTTTCTGAAGTTGTTTGCACATGCAACTCTCATGTGATCAACAAATTTCCCAAACTTCTGCTATCTCTGACTATCTGAATGTCTTGCTTCTCCATCTGTGTCCTGTGTGTGCTCTTAAAGCAATGTTTCCTGCCCTCCACACCCCTGTGATGGATGGTATGAAATGCATTACAGCCCCCAGAGGAGCCCTACACCAATACAATAGCCCTGAGCTCACTTCCAGTGTGGCTCTGCAGCAGCGCTCCATAAGCCGCACAGCAGCCCAGATCTGAGTGCAAAGGGGCCTAATGGAAAACGAGGGATGAAATGGATGTGAAGCACAGATGCTACTGCGTCTATGCCAGTGACATTCAAGAGTATGCAGTCATTCTGGTTTTATTATTTAAGGATTTATTACCAAATGAGTTTTGACCTTGTGTAATTCTTCGTTTTTGTTTTTATTCATAAGTTATTAGAGCTCCAAAATGGCATTTTTACAGAAGTGAAAGGATGAAAACATGCTGTCAGGTTTAGTGTCAGCTAAATCCCTGAAAGATAAACACATGACTCAGTGTCATGGATTCCAAAAGTCATTTGTATTGATGGAATTAAAATTTCCAAGAAGTCAGTAAACCCCCCACAAGCCCTCCTTTGTTTAAATATGTGTGTCTTTCTCTTCAACGTATAGCTGCAGATATCTCCCATATTGATCTATGGTGCTAAAAAGATCTGATGGCTTTGTTTGTCAATCTGGGTGTGTTTGACTGGAGCAGTCAGCTGTTTTATGAAGCTTGCTTTAAGGTCTGAGCGTGCCCTCAGTGCTGTGAGGACATCACTGTCACCTGTGTGGCCTTAAAGTAGTAATCTGTCTGACCTGTAAACTGCCTCCAGCGCTGGCAAAACATGATTATAATCTTAACCAAAATCTGTTTAACCCTCTTTTTATACATTGATAATTCTACAAGAAAAACAAGCTTACTCTTATGTTATTATGATGATGCATTGAAATGTTGCGGCCGCTTATTCATTCTTGAAATTTCCTGCTTCAACTGTTTACAGCGTGAAGCTACTGGTCCACTTCTCTTACTTGATTTTCCAGTTGGATGTAAATATGGAGCAGAGGTCGTTCGCGAAAATCAAAAATCTTTGATGCAAAAAGAGCTTGAAGTGTTTAACATGTTGTGTCCTGTGCAGTAGCACATGGTAACTTACTGAATGCATTCTACTTTTTTAATTGTTCTTGAGTAGAATAAAAAGTATTTAATGAGCTTTACTGAGTCTAAAATGTTTGTAGTAAAAATGTTGCGTGGATCTTGGTGCTACACCTGCTACACTTTGAATACCGGTACTACTGGTAGAGCCATATGTTGCATCAGATCTAAGGAGCGACATAGGTTTGAGGAAGTGATAAGATCAAATATACATTCAAAACCTATTTGAAAAAGTCTGCATACCAATGTCTGTATTTATGATCTGGACCGGTGGAACCGAGGCTCTTATCAGACCCAGGAACCTGAATAGATCTCTGGTTTTCTGTTTTTTGCTTCTATATCTCTGATACAGCAGTTTGCTTTCATAAAATAGATATTTATTAAAAAAAACATATAGCCTTGTGCTCAGAAAGAAATGTTCACATACTAAATGTGTCTCGAGCATGACTGATGAAACAGGTTTCAGTGGTTTGTTTTAGCTGAACACAAGGAATGAAGATATGAAGTTATCAGAAAAATGTTTACACCTTACTAAGATGTTGTGAAGTTAGGCCATCCAACATGAGTGTTTGTCTTTTTATTTCTACCTGCTGCAGACGGGTGGGAGACGATGTTTTTGTCTTTTTATTTCTACCTGCTGCAGACAGGTGGGAGACGATGTTTTTGTCTTTTCATTTCTACCTGCTGCAGACGGGTGGGAGACGATGTTTTTGTCTTTTCATTTCTACCTGCTGCAGACGGGTGGGAGACGATGTTTTTGTCTTTTTATTTCTACCTGCTGCAGACAGGTGGGAGACGATGTTTTTGTCTTTTTATTTCTACCTGCTGCAGACGGGTGGGAGACGATGTTTTTGTCTTTTTATTTCTACCTGCTGCAGACGGGTGGGAGACGATGTTTTTGTCTTTTCATTTCTACCTGCTGCAGACAGGTGGGAGACGATGTTTTTGTCTTTTCATTTCTACCTGCTGCAGACAGGTGGGAGACGATGTTTTTGTCTTTTTATTTCTACCTGCTGCAGACGGGTGGGAGACGATGTTTTTGTCTGTTTCTCAAAAAGTAATTCTTGGATGATCAACTGAGGAGTAAACCCTGTTCAACATGGTGATGGAAATGTTTTCATTTTGGGTCAATAACCACGAGTCTACTCATGATCTAATCTTACTTTATTCTAAATGTTAATAATTGCTTTACGTGTGTCAGTTTTATCTTTAAAGTATCTCATCATCAGCTTTATAGAGGCGTCACATTCTATATTGTATTTATTAATTACTCAGTTGGAATTTGCCAACGCGGGTCTAAAAGATCCTCCAGGTGTAAATTCCATCCATTCTGACACATTTATATTTTACTTTTACCCCTTAAGGTGGAAGAAGAGGTTTAACACCTTTAGAGCCCAAAAGTCCAGACAATCAGTGTGTCTGACCTTTCTGCTTCCAGTTGGTCGAGTTTATCCACGGACTCAGAGAGGTCTTTGAAACCTGTTCTAATCTGAATAACCTCTCCTCCCCTCATCATAACCTCTCTTTGATTTGACTAAATAACTTTATTCTATAGTTATCAAGAATCTAATGTCTTGATTCATCCCCTTTTTTCCTTTCCTCAACACATTCTCAACCCTTCCCACCACAGCAGGACCGAATGATACGTCTCAGAAATCCTCCCATCTCTAAACATGCATTGCTGTGGTAAAAAATGCAAACACACATACTGTATATACTTTCATTACTTTTTGTCTCATTATGATTTCTTATAAAGTGATGAATTTCCTCCCTGGGTTTAGACACAAGGAGTCACCAGAACCCATTTTCCTTTCCACCAGTAAGGCGGGATCTCCTTTAACTCTTCTCCAGAGTCCAGATAATCAGTTTATCTGACCACTCCTCCTCCAGAGACTCCAGAGGGGTCTTTACCCCGCAAAGGTCTTTAAAACCCATTCAGATTCCCACAGAGACTCCTGTAGTTTAACTGGGTCAAATTACAAGACCTACCTTCCCTGTATATAAATCAAAATTTTAATTCAGATTAAAGATCTTTCTCACCAGACTGTTCAGGTAAAATGATTTATTGATTCCAGCGTTGATGGGTCAGTCGTCCCTCCTCTTCAGTCTAAGCATGTTGGAGGCGGGATCAGTGCTCGTTAGCTAAACGCGGGGTCTCCGTTGTCCTCAGTCGGCGAATCCTGTTGATGCCAAGATAGTGGTGGAAAAAATAATAATATCAAAGGATCTTGATTAGAAGATCAAACACAAGGTAAATTAACTTATGCATAAGGAGAACAGACAGTCAAAATGCCTGTCTGTTCTGAAAACCATGGTTTCTGTACCTTTAACATTCAGGCCTTGTGTGGGTAAATCCAGTCTGACTGACACGATGATCTCGTTAACTCAGACCTGGTCCAGGTGGGTTCTGAGAAACATGGGTGCTGACGTTAATGATCAGCAGTGTGTAGACTCTGATGAACGTGGTTATCGACACAAAGCACAAATTAAAAATGTGCTAACAGATCTTACCACGACAACACATAAAGCAGTTTGTGAGATTTGACCAAAATTACTGTAAAGGCTAGAATACACCGGACACGTCGGCGACACGCCACGTCGTGGCTGCGGCGTTATTTTGATTTAAAACCATTCTAGTCCATCAGATCACTCGCACAGAGCTCGCCACAACGCGTCCCAGACACGCGAGACGCCGCCAGCCTGGTAAAGGCTGGAATACACCGGATACCTCAGCGATGCGCCACCTCTTGGCTGCGGTGTTGGCGAGTCTTGTACTCACACAAGACGCGCCCCTGACACAGCGCGCCGTAGGACGCTGCTTAAAATAATCGCGCGATAGTCACAACATCACGCGGGAATTGAAAACTGGAAGCGGGAAGTGAATTCTTTGTTTATATGTGATCAGAGCTGCCGTCGTGTGCTGTGGGAACCTAATTCTAATTCTTTCAAAATGGGTCAGTAAGCTATTTAATGGAGCTGTTGTTTATGTGTGCCGTAATGTTTGTGGCGGTTTATTTCTGTGTGCCGTGATAGGAGCCGTTCTGCGTCGTAACGTCGGTGTCATGGTAATGGCGGTGTCAGAAAGTACTCAACATGTCGTGACACACGCGCACAGCTGCGACTGGCGCTCCTTTTTAAACTGGTGCGAATCTTTAGCAGGCTGGCGGCGTCTCGCGTGTCTGGGACGCGTTGTGGCGAGCTCTGTGTGAGTGATCTGATGGACTAGAATGGTTTTAAATCAAAATAACGCCGCAGCCACGACGTGGCATGTCGCCGACGTGTCCGGTGTATTCCAGCCTTTAAGAAAGATATTTTGAAAGAATTAGAATTAGATTCCCACAACACACGACGGCAGCTCTGATCACATATAAACAAAGAATTCACTTCCCGCTTCCAGTTTTCAAGTCCCGCGTGATGTTGTGACTATCGCACGATTTTTTAAAGCAGCATTCTACGGCGCGCTGTCAGGAACGCGTCTTGTGTAAGTACAAGACTCGCCAACACCGCAGCCAAGAGGTGGCGCATCGCTGAGGTATCCGGTGTATTCCAGCCTTAACTCCCATCATTTATCAGAGTAAAGCTATGTTTGGCAGACGGTGTGCGTTCCTCTAAGGAAGGCTGGGCCTGTAATTATTTCTGTTTAATTGTGATTGAATCAAAGCACTGCTTTCCAACGTGTGCATTTTTAACTCAACAGACCTTCTTTATTGTATAATTACACACAGAGAAATCTTTAGCTAATGTCTGCCCCCACTGACCTCCACCCAGAAACTGTCAGAATCATCAGTGATTGGACACATAAACAAATACTGTCAACAAACTGGAATTTTCCTTTGTGTCAAGAACACAAAAGAATCTCAACTGAGCTCTATTGAAACATTTCAGCTATGGAGGTGACTTGGGCAGTGTAAAATTACGCAAGTTTCCTTTAACTATAATTGCAAAAATTTCCATCAACAACAGTGGCGTTAAACATTTAATTTACCTGAGTAAAAGTCTTTTTAGCCGTAGTTTGGACTCGCTGCTTTGTGTCTGAAGTGTGTCAGAAAACAACCCACAGATCTCATCTTTTAGAGATGAAACCACCATGAGACCCCTCCGCCCTCCCTCTGTATGTCCGTCCATTCAGCCGTCTCTCTCGGTTGACTTCGTATCTGCTGGCGTTGATTGGGGTCTTGTCAGTTGATCTGCTGGGTCTCTGGGGATCGAGAGGACTTGGGTTACAGTTGGAGAGGCCATCTCACTTTTCGCGCCATCCAACCTTTTCAACCCCCCTCCCCCTTATTTCACCAGGTGACCCATCTTTATGACCCACGGAGAAGGAGTCATGTTTCTCTCTTTTTGTTTTTTGTCTTTCTTTCAGCCCGTCTAACAACATCTAATGCCGGTTTTAGATCCTTTCCTAGATAAACATCCAAGGTTTAGACCTGTCCAAAGCACTTAAAAAATCTATCGGTTGTATTTGAAAGATTTATTGACTAAGTTGATTTGAGAAGCTTCTAATCGTGTAATTCAGTGTGTAATAGTGTCATTGTGTGCCGTCTGACAGGTTCCTCAATGCTGGGAACAGACAGAGTGAGATTTGTAGCAGCTGACCTTTGTTTAGAGGTCTGCCGGTTTTTCCTCTGTTTAACACCACAAAGGACAGCTCTTTTATTTACTGGCTATTCGATCGGTGTAATAACTCTGAGAAAGAAGCCTCTCTCATGGTTAGTACAGTTTAGTTTTAGATTCTTTTCTTACAAAGTTGTTGGGATTTATGCCTGATCAATGAGGTAACCCTTTACCATTACAGCGCTCTGTACTCAGCTTTTCTTCCATCTAAAGTTTCACCGTTGAACTAATAAAACTTTTTTTTGCTAATGAATCATTGCCAGGCAGCAGCACACACAGACATCCTCTGGCTTTATGAAGTCATCAGAAAGTCTCAACATAAATCTCGTCTCTCATTTGTTCACACACATCGAATCTTTTGTGCATGATTAATGAGCATGATCCTGTTTATTACCTGCAAATATGGATTTACAGATTGATCTTTTTCCCTCTAAGCTGGGCAGAGCTCAGGAGCTCTCAGGAATTATGACCACTCAAACAAAAGATATTCAAAACCTTATCTACTAAAAGACACACTCATTCAGCGCAAACACGTTTCTGTTCCCCTCTAAGCTGTTGTGAGTTTCTTGTGATAGTAGTATCTGCTGAATCAATGCAATGTAACAAAACACAGAGGGAAGGTGTGTCTCATGTTATTGCAGTTTTACACGCGCTGCAATGATAAACATCTGATCACGCCCAAGTCGAGAGGATACCGGCTGCAGTGGAAAATGAAGCAGTCAAGAGCTATGCTAAGTATAACTATGTAATGGAAAAACACCATTACAAAGAGGGCCCCCCCCCCCCATTGTTACTCTAGTCAATAAGCTCAGTCTGAAGACATTGTAGCTGTTTAAAAGGATATCCGAGCACTTTAAAGATGAAACCACCTTCACTCTGATAGCGAGATAGATTTATTGCCGTTCATTTATTTGAGGAGCTTCTAAACAGTGTTTTTCTAGACTTTCTTACGGTGTAATTGTATGTAGTCTGACAGGCTCTCACTGTGAGATTTGCAGCAGCTGACTTTTGTTTGGAGGCCTGCCAGTTTTCTCCGTTTTACACCACAGAAGACAGCTCTTTTATTTACTGGCTGCCTCCTCGCTGTAATAACTCTTGGAGAGAAGCTCCTCTCACCTCTCACAGCCCCCTCAGTAAATACAGCTTCATCCAATATTGGTTGTTTACTTTTTTTCACCTTAGTATTGGTTTAGTTGAGACAGGTCTCCAGACATAATGGAGAAGGGTTTCCTGCATCCTGGTCATGAAAGAAAATGTGAGTTTTATGCTCTTTATTGTGTTGTGTGAATATAAAGCTGTAAGAGGAGTAAAAGTCTAGTGGTGGGTAATGAACGTGACATTTTTAACCTCCATCAAAAAGCAACAAGCGGGCGATGATGTTTTTGCCTGGATGTGTTTGTTTTGTTAGCAAAATATCTCACAAACCACTGGATGGATTTTTATAAAACGTTCTTAAAGTAATCGTTACAAGTTCATCTACTGCTGATTTGCCTCTGGAGTCAAACTGGTCGACCTCTGCAAACCAAGAAGAGACTATAAGCTGAACTGTGTTTGTAGTGTGGAGCTCTACAGATACAGATGTTTGTAGTGTGGAGCTCTACAGATACAGATGTTTGTAGTGTGGAGCTCTACAGATACAGATGTTTGTAGTGTGGAGCTCTACAGATACAGATGTTTGTAGTGTGGAGCTCTACAGATACAGATGTTTGTAGTGTGGAGCTCTACAGATCCTACGAGACCTTTGCCGTCTTCAGATGATGCTTGTTGTTATTTTTAACATCTGACCGTCAATAGCCAACATACGATTCTTAGTTTAAAACTGCATTTCTTCAGTTAGTGATTGGCCTTTAATCTGAAGTGTTTTTATTATATTTATGTTTTCTGCATTCCTAACACCATGTCAGGACTTTTTAAATCATAGTTTATTGTCTCACACCTCTACTTGGATTTTGTAATCCTATTTAAACCAAATGCAATGCTCTCTTCCCTTTTTGTGTTTCTTATATCTGTGGTTGAATAAAATTGACAAAAGAAGATTTATTTTACAGGTTTTTCCATCTTTCATCTTTTCTTTTGCCTTTCTCCGTGTTAGGGAAGATTTATTGTACTTTTGCTGATATGATGGATGTCTCTGACCTGCAGAGATTATTGACTGACTGAAATTACAAAATATCAGAAATGACTATCGTTTGATGTGTGCATTTATGTGTTGGTGTATGTGTGCGAGTGTATATGTGTGTGTGTGTGTGTGTGTGTGTGTGTCAGCTGTAGCTGTAACTTCATGCTTGGAATAGCGGTGTATCTATAGAGTAACGTTACATTTAACTTCCCTTACGTAGAGGGGACCTATCTTAACACTTGATATGAATTGGTCTGTCATGCGAGTGGTGGCTCTGCCTGCACTAAAGATAGCAAATTCCACACACTCAAGGCTTTTTTACCTTTTATGTCCTTGGCCGTGCATTATAAATAAAACAAACATGCCCTGGCGTACAGCGGGGTCCTGACAATATGCTGGTCCTACGTATGAACATATAAACTAACAGCCAGGCTCTGCCTGCATAAAGTAAACTCCCAGCATGTGCAGCCCAGACACTGTCCTGTCAGTGTCTCCTGCTCAGTGTTAATGAAGCATTTGGGCTGTTGTCAGTTAATATTCTCTAAATGTTAAACAGAAGTTTAAAGGCTATTATTGCAAGGTGGCAGACATGAAATGACCTCTGTTAGAGTGTTAATTCTAACGTATTTTATTTAGAATAACAAGGTGATGGATGTGAGATACTAACAATAACATCTCCAACAGCAGATCACCTAAAGAAAACAGGAATTCATCAGTTTACGTCTTCAAGTCATTAATCCTCACGACATTTCAAAATGCAGAGCCAGTTGCAGACTGGGAGCATGATCTTTACTATGTTGGGTTTAACCAGCAGCTGTTCCAGTAAATGTAGGTGTGTGTGTTGGACTAGAAGAGAGCTTCGGTCTGATGTGGTGTATAGATGTTGGAGAAGAGGAAGGTGTGGATGGGCGGTGGGGTGTGGGTCCTCAGACACTGCCATGAGGCCAGGGGCTGTTTGTGTTGGCTGACACCTTCCTTACAGCCATAATCCAGTCTTTCTCCAGCTGGCTAACTACTGCTACACCTCCCCCTTCCTTTCTTCCTTTCTTCCATCCCTCCTTCCTTCCTTACCTCCTCAAGGCAGCAAATGGAGACATTTTAACTTTTTTTCCTTATAAATACTCTGCATGGGTTTCTATTTTATCAGCACACGTCACCAATCTGATAAATGCAAGTTTGTTTGATAACTCTTCTTTGTGTTTTCTCCCTTTCCTTTTCGTATATATATATATATATATATATATATATATATTTTTAACTGTAGTTTGCAGTGAAACCTCACACCATCCAGTGTTCATTCAGTAAAAAATTCATTTCCTGTGTGTAGGCCGCTGTAAGGCTGTCGCCACGTCCCTTAATTATTTAAGGAATGCCCATCAAGTGAAGTCAGCAATATTTAATTTACCACCACTGGCGTCAGGGGTATCCTATTGATTTATTATAGAGTCCCTTTTAATGTGAACAGCTGTTTCCTGCTAAAAATAGGGCAGAGGTCAGATGAAACGACCTTGTTTTTAGAGACTCACAAAGAGATCGAAAGACAAAATGTTTGTTTTAGATGGAGACTATCAGCCTCTTTCTGTTTACCACAGACTCCTCACAGCCACATCAGTACTTTCACATTCTGAAGGAAAAAGAAAAGGCTTTCCTTTGATTGCGTTTTAATTGTGTGTGGTAATGCGCTTCCTTCTGATTCTGTTTTATTATAGAGGCATCAGGATTTGGTCTTTGAGGGACCAGATCAAAAGTGAAGGATATTGATCGAGCTCACACATGCTCACTTCCAAATGTGAGTCCTTCAAAGGCACACAGCTTCCTTTTTTCCTGAAGTCCAGCCGTTTGAAGGTCCAGCCGTGTGGCTCCTGTGTTCACAGTGGAGGCTGGAGGAACGACTTAGGGAGTGGTTCAGGGGCCCTCGGCCTCAGCACTTCCCACCAAGTGAGACCTCTGACCCCTGGTGTCATTAATCACTAGGCTCCTGATGGCCGTGTCCCTGGGGGAAAATCAGTCCAGGGCAAAGGATGATGGGAGGTGAAGCCTGCAGCCAATTACGGATTGGCTAAGAGCAAGCGAGTGGACGAATCAGTTTTTTACAGAGATGAAATACCCAGTAGTTCCCTCCATGAGGCCTCGTGTCAGGAGGTGATCTCGTATCAGTGGTGATTGAACCGTATTAAGAGTTTCAAGTAAGAATTAGCCTATAAGTTTGAAATGTGACCAACAGCAGCCGTGTAGCGTCTGTGAGGCAGGAGAGCTGTGCTGCAGTGATCAAAAGACGTGTTTTAGGCAGCTCTAATTAAGCCTGTTAGAGCTAAATGTCTCCAGGGTTACAAACAGCAGATGTTGGCCGTACACAGGTTCTCTCAAACGAGGGAACTCCACCTCATTGTTCAAGTGTTGCTAATGTGATTTTTGGTCAATTACAGTCTTATAAACAGTGCTTTCCCATGTGGTGAGGTCAGAATTTTAAATGTGAAACCCGTCTTGACTAATTAATGTTTTTGATTTTAAAACCAGCGGAGAGACCACTTTAGATTTACAGTAGCTGGATGTTTCTTCTCACACACTGTTTGTTGTGTAGTCGATGAAACGGGTCCGTTTTGGCATCTTTTGTGTGGTTATGGCCTCTTGAACGACGCTCCTTGTAAACGCATCAAATCAGATTTTGATTTGACAGCAGATGGTGACAAAAGCATAGGCGTGAGCTGAAAGCTAACTAACTGCTGGCCTGTCACTCTGGGGCCTGTACTGTTGTGTCTCATTTGTTGTTCTGTCATTGTTCACCAGCAGGCCAGTATGAAAACATGGCTTCCTGCTGACCTGCAGTTTAATTCACACATCAATAACCCCTGGCTGATCTCTGACCCCTGTACTTGTACTAATTGTTTAATGCAGGATTGATGTCCAACGCTGCATTAGATAACTGACGAAGCACTTGCAGTGATTCTGGAGCTTCAAAGCACAGCCAGTTCTGGACGTTCTGTTTCACCCAGAGACACGTCCTTTCATCTGGTTTTCTGTTAAACTTATGGATACATTTGATATAATGTTCTGTAATACATTTAAAAATAGAGGAGTTGAAGGTTTTTCAAATGAAAGCTGATAGAATGAGAACTCAGGCTCAAATTATATCGTAATATCTTCCTATGACGTGACGTGTTTTGCTGCTTCTTGGTTTTTATTAATAGGGTTTTTGTTTGTTCTGAACTTTCTGAGGTCATGTATCTAGTAGTTTATAGTTTTTTATTAGGTATAAATATTTTATATTAATTTTTACTCAGGTTTGTGTTTTAACGTTTTAAGGGGTGTTTCTGCCACCTTAAAGTGTCTTCTGTGTAAAAGTTCTAAGGTGGATTACTATGTTGCAGATGTCTTTCTGAACGGCTTCAGTCCAGATGAATAGTGTTTATGTCCAACAGGACTGCTAGCTAACAGCTAGTCTCAGCCTGGCTAAGACCATGGTGGATGGCTGCTGACTTAAATTGGCTTAGACTTTATTTTATAAACCTTTACTCTGCAGCAATTGATCATTATGTGGTTACTTCATCAGAAATATTTATATATTTCTGTCAGACTTGACCCCTGGATGACCTGGAAGTGTTGCTGCTGCTGGTGATATTAGCTCTTGAACATAACCACAGAATTCCATTAAATATTGTAATGGGAAATGTATTTCAGTGTAAAGGTTTATAAAATAACGTTGCATGAACTACTATGAATTTATGGAGATTTGAACCACGTTAAATGGTGACATCACACTTTGTTCCAGGCTGTGCTTGGACTAGCTGTTAGCTTATCAGTCCTGTAGGACATGAACATTATTTCTCTGAGCTGAGGCTGTTCAAGAGGCTATATGAAACAGGTGAGATAATATATATTTATAGCTTTTATAAGACAGAAACAACCTTTAAATGGCAGATTGATTCTTTTAACTTTTTATAGAATGAAAAATAAACAAGAAACAAATGTGAACTCTAAACTGACGGATATTTAGCTTAAGAATGAATTCCTGTCAATTATTTTCTAATTTCAGTTTTAATGTGATTTACAAGGAACTAAGTATTTATGAACACTTTCTTTTCCTGGTCACCAACCAGCTCACATTCCTAAAGAAGGAATGTGAGCTGGTCAAAGTCACGGTTCTTTGGCATTTCCATCACACCTTTGTGATCTCTCCTCTCTACAGGACAGGACCCTGTGCTCATCGAGGCCCCCAAAGACACGTTGCTAACTTAAGCAAATGATTCAGGGCTAATCTTCATGTCCTGATCGCGCTGCTATTTTATAAAGTCATTAATGAGTCCAGGTTAAGAGCAGCCTGTGGAGGGGCTGAAGGATTGGCTGGCATTAAGTAGGAGGGTAAATCTGTGCGACTCCCATGCTGTGGGTCCAGCAGCGCTAACGCAGAGGGGTGTGGATTTACTCAGGACAATCCTCTAAATGAGCTTCATTATACCGGCCTATTCTGGAGCCCCCCCGCCTCACTGCTGCTCGTGGATTAGTAGGTTGTCCCAATCCTCAGTCCCCTCCTCCCGTTTCATGCTAACACTAATGCACATTGCACTTTTTGATTCTGATGCACATGGGAACCGACCCCTCCCTTCGTGGTGTTCTGCCACCTCTTTCCCTTCCTGCGAGCTCTGCTGCAGATAAGCTGTTGACAAGATTAATGCATCTGTATCAAAAGTCTAGAGCAGCTTTGCTTTGTGTTGGATGTGAATCCCCTTTTCCAGGTCAAGCCAGATTGCCTTAACTGGGCTAATATGTTTTCAAGCCAAATTTAATAGGCGTGCAGGCGGCCAGCTCACCACCCTCGCCTTACCACCTTCCAGCAGCACTTAGATCAGGATGTAGAGGTCACAAAATAATCCCTGGTGTTTTAGTATTGATTAGTAGAGGAACTAATGTGCCACGGTTCTTCCTGTTCTGTCATAAGCTAAGACATCTCCATCCTAAACCATTTCCAGATGATAGTCAAGAATATTTATATATAAATGGCACTGTATTGATTCATTTTCTGTTAATTTATACAGGAACCCCGGTGAATCGAATCCCCATCATGGCCAAGCAGGTTCTGGATCTGTATATGCTGTACAAGCTGGTGACGGAGAAAGGCGGCCTCGTGGAGGTCATCAATAAGAAGATCTGGAGGGAGATCACAAAGGGACTCAACCTGCCTACATCCATCACCAGCGCTGCTTTCACCCTGCGCACACAGTAAGAAAACAGTCTAGTAAACCTACTGGTACCAGTTCCAGTGAGTAACCTTTACACTGGATTCAGACACCTTCCGTATGCTTCGTGTGTGTGTGTGTGTGTGTGTGTGTGTGTGTGTGTGTGTGTGTGTGTGTGTGTGTGTGTGTGTGTGTGTGTGTGAGTGTGTGTGTGTGTAGCATTAAGCTGTGACGTGTGACGCAGGTCTTTTCGAACTGATCTGCTCCTGTTTTAATCAGTGCAGCTGTCTAGGCAGGCACCATAATGACACACACTTTTTATATGGGGACACACACTCTGCCTACACACACGTAGAGGAGTATTTAAATGTGTGTGTGTTGATATGTATACCCTCGATGCGTGTATTATTCCCCCTCACTGTCACCTCAGAGACTGACTGGTGTTCGTACCTCTAAGTAGTTTGTTGTTAGCCTCAGTTATTATCATTTGGATAAAAGCGTCTGTGAAATACAGAAAGGTCAATATGAGCTCCTCCCTTTGTGTTTATATACATGTGAGTTTGTTTTCTTCACCAGGACACCCTCCCTCCTCACTTCTCAGACCTTCCAACCATTACATCACATGAAAACACTCACACACTGCCCATTGATCCTCATGATGTATTGATGTGATTTGGGTCAGGGTACACAATGACTAAGGTGGGGTTTGACTGACAGCTTGTATGTTTAGTCAGACTAAATCCCTCATTCTCCTGATGGAAACCCTTCAGTTGAAGTAACACCTCTCTATCTGCTCCAGCAGCACATACCCCTGATGAGCTAACATGCATTTTTAATGTAGCCGGCCTGTTGTGTAGCGTCGCTCTGCTAGCTCTGTCTAATAGATGCTGCTGCTTCTTATTGATCCTCTCTACTGGTATTTTACCATTATGCAGTCAGCATGCATAATACAGCATGCTCATCTATGAGATGGAAAACATGATGAAGCTATGACTGTGCAAACACACAGAGATGAGCTCCAAGTAGGCAAATATTAGTCCTCTTGTTTCAGTTCAGCCCAGCCTGTAAACACACCTCATCAGGACCACGCTTCAGTGCAGGAAGTCATGAAAGAAGTAGTCTGATGAGCACGTTAACTGTACAGGAAATGTTGAATTTCAATATCTAATTATTGTTTAAAATTACAACAGAAGAAAGCAGATTTTCTAGATTTTCATAGCTCTATGTGTTCTATTTGCAGGATTATGTATCCAGTCATATTTTTACATTTTGTATAAATGTTTGATTCATTTTCACGAGTCACTTTTCAAGCTTGAGCAGTCAGTTTACAGCTGTATGTCTACCTGTATTGTGGTATTATTGCTAATACTTTATGGTGTGTGTGTGTGTTTGTTTTAAGGTACATGAAGTACCTGTACCCGTATGAGTGTGAGAGGAAAGGTCTGAGCTCCCCAGGTGAGCTGCAGGCTGCCATTGACAGTAATCGACGTGAGGGTCGTCGCCCCAGCTACAGCAGCAGCCTCTTCCGCTTCTCCCCTTCTCCCAGCACAGCTCCCCACATCCTGTCTCCTCCCAAGATGCACCTGTCCGGCCTGGGCGCAGGGACCTCAGTGGGCCTCAATGGGCTGCATGCCTCACCGGGGCCCTCTCTGAAGAAGGGTGAGCACCGTCAGTCAAAGATATCACATTATGGGAACAGTGATGTTTAGAATTATTTTTTATTGTGGAGGAGTCAGTCTCAGTATTTGATTCATTTCTGTTTGGAACTGTTTTCAGTGATGTCTGTAAAAACTATGATATTCTTAAGTTTTAAAAATAATTTGTAGGACTTTAGGATGTGGCTCATCTGAGCTGTGTGGAGAAATGCTGCCCTCTGCTGCTGAATTTTAAAACTACATTTAGATCTTACCATGAATATACTGTAGCTCACTGCTGCAAACAACTGGAGACAAAAGATTTTCTATTAGAATCACACAGGGTTGTGCGAGGCAAATGATGTAATTTCAAACATTTTAGTGCAACTTTAGTTTTAATTAGGTTTGTAATGTTTGGTTCAGTTTAATCCATATCTTCATTAGGTTTCCCACAAACTGAGAAGGTTTCCAGATGCGTCTGTGACTATTTTCTTTGAAAACTCTTTGAGCATGTCCAGAAGTTCCTGGATCCTGAATGGCTCTCATCAGCGTTTCGAGACATTGTGAATGCTGTTTGTAATTTTATTTCCAGCAGTTTCAGCCCAGTGAGATTCATCAACAGGAAACTACGTCCAGATTAGGCTTATTATTAACATGTAAAGATTATTTGGACCATTGATCGTTTATTGTGGCACATTTCAGACAAACATAAGGAAATGCTGCTAATGAGAATGACAGCATGCTGTCAGCCCTTAAAACAAGCTGCATTCCTCCCCTCCTCTACACACTGTCAGTGTGTGTGTTTATATGACTTTGTCAGTGCATGTTTGTGTAGTCCATCCAGGTGTTTAGGAGAAGCAGTTCTGCCTGAGGCCATCCAAGTGAGAAATAACACGTTTCCCACAACAAGAAAACGACTTTATGGACTCTAAAGCTTTTAGTCCACATCAGGAGGGTCCCGCTGATCACTGTCATTACACCGCTGGGCTCTGATGTCTTTGACTTTGGTGTGAATGTGACTCTGATGCTGACCCCAGCAGTATTTGTGGTTTGTTTGAGTGATGGGTTGTGTTTTATGTGTATATATGTTGTGGCGTTTAATTGCTTTTATTGCTCTGTTTGACTGAAACCAGTCTCAGAATTCAAATCTGGGTTATAAGAGTTATAAAGGACAGCTCAGATTAGCCAGAACAGAGGGGATGCTACAGGAAGCATTTGATTGATGTTGATGACATTTTATTATATGTTGTAATAAAATTTAAAATAACCAGAATGATCAGAAAAAGAGTCAAACGTGTTTTTGACATGCAGTGTCCTGTTTCAGATTAATCAGAAGACGAGTTTTACCCACAAAAATGTCTTTAAATATTTGATGTTCATGCATTAACATTTTAACACCAACTTTAAAGTCAACATATTTAATAATTCAGATGCTCCGGCTCCCACTGAGCGGTGGTAAACAGTCGTTCATGTTTGAATATTCTGGTGTTTTCTTCCAGATGACCTGACCCCTTCTATCATAGCAGCCAGGCCTCCCATCGCGCTGTCCCTGGGTCAGCAGCAGGTTGCTGGTTTGGCAAGAGCTGCCACTCTGGAGCAGCTCAGAGAAAAGCTGGAGACCAGTGGAGGAGAGGGTCCAGAGAGGAAGATGGCCCGCCTGGCGGAGGAGCAGCAGCGCCTCATGCAGCAGGCTTTCCAACACAACCTGCTGGCCATGGCCTCCCAGATGCCCATGAACCTCCGCCTGGGAGCTCCTACCATCACCACCAGAGGTCAGTGTAAGACGTAAAAATACTGTCCAAATACTTAAGTGTATTTAGTTACATACTTAGCATTTCACAAAGTCAGTTTCAGATGTTTTGATTTAAGGTTAGGACTGTGCTGAGTGTCGGTGTGTTTCTGCAGATGAGAAGCAGCAGGACATGTCTCTGAGCATCTCCACTAATGGGAACGCCAGCATCACCGTTTCAGTGGAGGTTAATGGGACAACTTACTCAGGTGTGTATGATGGCAGACCAGATGGTGATCAACATGCCAAAACAACAACCTTCAGCTCAACACATCAAAAACTCAGGAACTCATAGTTGACTTCTCACGCTCCCCCACCGGAAAAAATTCTATCTCCATCTCCCACCAACCCATCACCATCACTGAGTCATTTAAATTCTTAGGTACATTCATCTGCAACAACCTTACATGGAAACAACACTTGGATCAGGTCTATAAAAAAGCCAACAAAAGATTATTTTTTCTTAGACAGCTAAAAAAATTCAGAGTCAGACAAAATATCATAATTCAGTTCTACACCGCCATCATTCAGAGCATACTCACCTCATCCATAACAGTCTGGTATGGTCACTTGGACTCCCACTCACGCAAAAAACTACAGCGAATAATAGACAAATCATCTAAAATTATGGGTAATACCCTCCCCTCCTTAGACACACTGTGTCATCACACAACGAGCAGTAAAAATCACCTCGGACCCTTCTCATCCTGCAGATCACCTGTTCACTCTGTTACCCTCTGGTAGACGCTACAGGTCCCTGCATACAAAATCAGTCAGATTCAAAAAACTGTTTTTTTCCAACAGCCGTACGTACATTAAACCAAGTCACCATCTAAAGTATTCATAACTGTCTGCCTACTGTTTGTATTGTGTGTATTGATTGACACATAGATGTGAGCATGTCCTTGTTGTACTGAAAACAAATTCCACCAACTTGTTGTGTGGCCATTAATAAATGAATCTGAATCTGAATCAAACTGTGGTTCCCATGATGTAATGGTGTTTTGTGGTTTTCCTTTAGGAACCCTGTTTGCCCAGAAGGCTGCTGGGGCCCTGGGGGGCCCTATGTCAGCTGCTGCCGCCTCCGCCTCCCCTGCTGGAACCAGCACAAGCTTTGGTTTCTCTGCACCCCAGGCTCAGACCCTGAGCCCCACATCCTCCTCCGCCTCCTCCTCCAAGGCTTCTGGCTCAGCCGAGCCGGCCCCCAGTGGGTCACCTTAATTCATGCTTTGTACCGGGCCCCCAGGCCTCTGTGCCCAAGGGGCCCCAGCATGAATATACAGTACAAAGAGAAACCAATAAGAAACTGTTGCACAACAAATACCTCAACAACCCTGTCGACCTCTTGGCTGTCCGAATCGTGAACGTAGAGCCTAAGAATTTTACACGACGACATCCAAACACTCTGCTATGCATTCAATCCAACATACACACACACACACACTGCAGACACAATCATACACACAAACACAATCTACACACAGACACGTGTTAATCTTAGTGTACATGCTAAACACAATCAGCTCAGCCAAAACCCACTGACAGGTGTATTCACAACTGAACTTGAAAAGTTTGATCTTAGGACTTTTTGTTTGTTTGTTGCCATTTTGTTGTCTCTTTGTTTGATTTTGTGTTTTAGAATGATTTTGTTTTTAAGTTTTTTTTTCTTTCTCTTTTTTACATACCTCAAATCAAGTAACCTGCAGTGGTGTCTTTACCTCAGGAGCTGTAGAATATTTAACCTGAATCAACTTTATTTTTGTATTCTTTTTGAACTAGTTGCAATCAGGGGAAGTCGGGTAACTCTCACCAATAGAACCTCACGTTTAGAGCAGCCAGCTCACAGCAATAGGCCTCCAGCCCGGGCTGCTCAGGTTGGTTTAACACACTGTAACCTCTCGCTGAACTCTAACTGGTGCATGATGAGATGCTGTGGATCAGCAGATGAAATACCTCACAATCACTACCCTCAGTGAAGATCGCATAGAGTCCATTACCAACCTGTAATAGTTACTCACAGGCCTGCACAAGCTGTCTTCAAAGAGTTAGCGCACAAAGTTGGAGGCAACAGCAGCAACTCTTCTCCACCACCACCACCAAGCCCAGTAGAGCCGGAGCTGATGTCTCCAGTCAGAGGCGACGCTGAGGCCTTCCTAAACCCAGAATCAAACTTCAACCTTTTCCTCCTTAGTTTGTTTGCATCCTCACAGCCGCAGAGCTGAATGTCGAGTGGGATGGCGTCTTCATTAGTTCATAACCCCAAACCTCATACTACCCCCTCTGCTCCGGAGTGTGTTGTGTGTGTAGGGGTGGGGGGGTCTCTCTCAGGAAGCAAAGTGACAGCTGCAAGGAATCACTGTTAATTTAAAGAGGATTCATATGTGAAGAATGCACAAGACTACATGACTGTTTGAAAAAAGAAATACCTCATCAGACTCTTCCAGAAAGGGAGAGCTACACTACATACCTCGGCTGAGAAGCCATTGAGACTTGACGCCACAGATCCTGCCTGAACTGAAACTGACATGGATGTGCTGACACACTGCGGGGGGTTTATTTGGGGACAAAGAATTGGGAGGGGTTTGCTTTCTTTCTCCTGTATTTACTTGTAGAACGTGTTTCATGCTTGCTACTTCTTGCTTTTTTGGGGGGTGGGAGGGGGTTGTTGTCTGTGGGGAGTGATATATAATAAATATATATATATATATATATATGCATATTTTTCAGGGAAGAGGAGCAGAAATGTTGTGTCCTCACTGTTGTATAGATTTGCAGGATCGTTAACAGGATGTGTTAACTCTCGATTTGAACACACAAATCCCAGTTGACGTCTACTTTCACGACAGTTTGAACCGATATGCATGTGTACAATCATGTGACCAGTGTTTTAACACATTAATCCTCTGGTTATTGCACAGCTCGATACCAAAGACGAGTCCAGTGTACAATCCAGGTCTCTCCTGCTGAGGCAGGCTGATGTCTCTATCAATGTTTCCATTTCATCTATTGTTTTCCCCTTTTAACAAGTGAAACACCTGTATTTAGGTGTATTTAGTACTTAACGTTTTAATGGGATGCCTTCACTTACTTTACATTAAATCTCAGTCTGAACACGTGTCCTCTGTAGGAGAGCTGTACGTGTTGTTATGATAAATCAGAGTGGCTTCCTGTTTTAATCTGAAACATTTTAGTGCAGAACACCACCTCCTACTCCAGCTCCTTCAGCTGGCATTCGCCCACAACGCCAGGCCCTTCCATCCAAACACTTCCTGATGAATCCACACTCAGTTGGACCTCATTCTCAGAAACGTTTGCCCTAAAAGTTCCTTTTTGAAACATCAATTTTAAGAAGGCTCTTCTAGCTTTACCTGTGTTGAATGTGAGGTGTTTGAACCGTGTGAGAGCCCAGTGTGATAGGTGGGCAGCCTTGATGCTTTATTAGATGTTATTAGCCGCTACGTGTCAGGACCTGCAGACTTCAGGCCACAGCTGGGGGGGGGGGGTGAGGAGTTCAGTGAGGATTGTAGATGCTGCCTTAAAGTAGCTGCTGCTGAAGTCTGGCTTCACCTTTCAGCTGGCTGAGAAACGACTCAAACGCTCAGAGACTCATCGATTACCCGTCATCGTTCATACTGTTTAGATCGCAGCTGACTTTTTGATATTTATTTGTGTTTTTGTGTCATGGTAGAACTTGTTTTTTTAGTAACACTTAAAAGCTGTGTGACGAAAACTTTTTCTTATTTTACGACCAACTTCTCCACTTCATCTACTTAGTCCGCAGTTAGCAGCGACTGTTTGATAGTGCAGCCTCACTGCCTTTATAAGTGTGTGTGTGCGTGTGTGTGTGTGTGTGTGTGTGTTTCAGGACACATGGTGGGTGTAGTTGTACTAACTGTAATGATGCTGCAGGTGTCGCCACTGTTTCATCTGTTTTAAAGAGAAAAGGCACTTGCAGGAAGATGGATTTTGATGAAACTATGAGAACTTTGAACCAGTTGAAGTAAATCAGCTCCAGTTTGTTTAGTGGGAGCTGCCCAGTTCAGCCCCTCTGCTGCTGGTTTCTGATCAGAGTGACGCTCGCTGTGTGCCGTCTGTGTATCTTGACCTCGGGGTGGTGAGCTGCTGTCACTTCTCTGAACCCGTTAGGACTTTTGTGTTGCGTTTTCAGGCTCTTAGCCGTCGCTAACTGCAGGCGGCGCCTCGTCACTCAGGAAGCTGTGAAGTTGGAAGTCTGAGGAAGCTTTTTGTCTCTGATGATTTTGGAGTAAAATTCACTTCTAAGTTGTTTTTTAAAAACTAACCTGAACTGTGTTAAACAGGTTCATATGCAAGTGGTTATCAAATACCTCATTTATCGATTTTATGTTGTATTTTGGCTTGTACAATGCTCCGTATATTAATTCAACTGTGGGGTTTGTGCATATTTTTGTACTGTTATTATTATTATGAACATGATAATAATGATATTACTTATATTATAGTTTTCTCTTTGATTAAAGCAAACAGGAAATAGGACAAAACAGACGAATGCTTGTAAAAACTGGTTTGTGCTGATTGTATTTAAGAGGAGCACTTTTCCAAAGTGGTTTTCACACATTCAGTTTTGTTCATATTAGTTAATATAAAGATATGGTTCTCAGGGCTTTAAACTTGTATGTCATGATAAAGTTTTACTTTATATCTAATGTCCTGTGTCTGTTTCATTTCCTCGTCTGACACCAGCTGAAGCGTTGTCTCTTAAAGCTGATTTACACCCACTGCTGATGATGTCATAGTGATGGGATTTATGGCTCTTTGAAGGGAGCCGTTCACCTCAAAGAACCGTTCTAAAAAACTGGCTTTTATGTTTTTTCCACAACATTATGAAAGAGAAATGTCATGTGGAACTATGTTTGGGGACACTCTTTGTTCTAGCTTCCCCCATAGAACTGATGGGTTCGTGTTATATGCTCACTGATGTTTTAAATAAAGAGCCGGGGGCCTCAAACGTCACAGGACTCGGTTCTCCTCGTTCACAGTGAAGAGCCGATCAAAAGATTCAACTCGTTCATGAACGTCACATCACTACTGCTGCAACTTAGAGATAAAGAGTTTACTGAAACGTTCAGACGTCACAAGGGAGTATTAAGTTTAACTTTATCATATTTAGGAGAAGTTTCTCAAAATGAGGCCAGACTCTGAGCCCCCCCCAACTATCAACACACCACTAAGTTCCTGTCACACACCAGTCAGGAAATATCACAATCATTTCATCAGCCTACTTCAGCTGTAGGCTATAACACCAGAAAGGAGAACAAGAGACTCCAGCTTGAAACTCATTTTTAATTTAGCATTTTCTAACAAACCTCCACTGGTTGCAGAATATGAAATGATGCCACTGGTCAGACGTTAAGGTTACAAAATGCTCAGGTATTAAAACAAGTTCACATGCATAAAAATATACAACATATAAAAATATTTAGAAATGTTTTTGCAGTTCAGGAAGAATACTCAATGGTACTGAGAGGTAAACATGACACAGAGTAAAAAAAAAACCAGACTGAAAACGTGACCAGACTGAGATTACAAAATATCACAAAAAAATACAAGTATTCTCATAACAGCATGGAATCTACAAATTCAAATTAGACATTCATTTATTTTATGCAAAATAAACACAAAATGCTAAATCAGACACTTAAATTCACAGCGAATGAGAGACGTTTTATTCTCTGATCTGTAGAAATCTTGATAAATATCATGAACCCCATGGTGTCGACGTTACAGCCTGATGTCGTGGATGTTTTTGATTTCTCATTAAATAAGATCAACATGTGTTTGTACGTCACAGCTGTGTTATCTTCTTCTCACTTTACATCATCTATAGAGAAACTCAGGCTTTGCATGACTGAAAAAGGATGTTGGCATCTTTCAACTTCCCTAAAAAAGTGAGGTAGTTAAAAGATAAAAAGGTAGCATCCCTTCTTAAAGTGAACAACCCTAAAAGCATTTGAAATGTTCCGTTTTTGGTGGTAAACGGCTAAATAACTCATTGTGCTGTGATGCTTTACATCACACGGCTACAGGTTTCTGTATTTGAGTACATGGTGGTGGTTTTTAATATAATAATGTCATAGAACAGAACACAAGCTACCTGAGGCCCAATCACTGTGATTTTCAATGGTACATTTTTTCAGTTATTTCTTAAAATCATCTGGGGATGTGACACTCCTGTCATGAATGGACCAAAGTATTTGAGCTGAATCTGTTTCCTTATTTTTGCAGCTTTTCTGTGATGTCTGTGCATTTTAACCAGTGATGTTTGAGCTTGCAGGTCTTTATGTTCATTTATCAGACACTTTTATCCAATGCGTTTTACACTATACACCTATCAATCATGTTGTGGTCTGGAGGAAACCCACACATTCATGAGGAGAACATGCAACTCCATGCAGAAAGCCTGCAGCTGGAATCTGAACCTGCAACCTTCCTACTGCAAGGCAGCAGTGCTACCAACTGGGCCACCATGCATCTGATGTTACGTGTATTTTTGGGTCAGAAGCTAAAAAGACAATGAAGCACTAGCTCCTAGAAAACTGATGTGTTTGACCACAGCTTTAACCCAGAGCGGTTGACCCTGTCCCTGGACAACATAACAAAAAACAACTCCAACTTTCTCCAATGTGTTTTTGCTAATTGTTGCTCTTTAGACTGTTTCCATACAAGAAATAATTCCAATCACATTTTGAAAACTACATAAATAATACATAAACAGAAAACAGTTCATTAAACAGATTTTGTTTACCAAAATTTTTTTTTATCTAACAGCCAGATTGACACTGGCAGCTCTTCTTTTGTTGTTGCATCAAGATAAAAATAAAAGAAGTAAAAATTTGCCTAAAAAAAAAAAAGAAGCAAATATACGGTATGCAAACCATGACAAGCTGAGTAACTGACTGGAATATGCAAACACTCCACCTGTTTTACTTCTATCACATGTTTAGTCTGCTTATCAAGCAGCAGACTCTATCATGAAGCTTGAAAGTGAACATTGAGTAGCTGCTGGCAGCAGGCGGGTTTGACTATTTCTGAATTCTTCACACAACCACAGATTTAAAAAACAACAACTTTGACCATCATTAGTCATTTGTGTTAAGACATCACCCTGATCACAGATAAAAGCAGTTCCTGTTTTTAGGAAGGAAGCAGTGACTCGTTATGACCAAAACATACAGAGAAGAGTTCCTGATCAGGAAACAAAGGATTTATAACTGAAACCAGCTGGTAACATTCAGATCAGACCTGACTGTTTGAACTAGAGAGGGATCCATACTGCCTCTACAGCTCTGACCTGTTGATACCAGTTTGAACCAGTTCTAATTCATTAAAAAAGAAAAATTATGATTCTGAGGATAAAACCTTCTACGTGGAAAATCTGTTGTTGTTAGCACAAATCAGTACTTAGCGATGGTCTACTCATGATTCAGATCAGCTGATATTTTTGGTTCATCTCTACATTCAATAATATCTTGTTTCTATCATGATGCTGCAGAGCGACCTCAGTAAACGGAGGATCACTCTGAGCTGTACTGGAACTGTGACAATGTCATGTGTTCCTCACAAATCTGCAAAATCAACGTGATATCATCACATCGACATGGGCTAGCACGTTGGAATAATGTTTTCTTCACATTACTGTAGATACACTACTAAAAACACGACAGAGAAATAGAGAATATAACTGAACTCTAGCAAAGAGTAGCTAATAAAGTGGCCAGTGAGTTTATGGTACATTCTTCTGCAAAGACAAAAAGTATTTTTTATTGCTACAACTAACAATATGTCAACATGGTCAAACCTCAGTCTCAGATCTTCAGACATCTAAATCTCCTCTCCACAGGACAGAGGCTATTGGGCAACCAGGTATTGTTCAGATCCCTCAGCAGTCCCCCCCAAAATGTCTCACCTCACCATCATTCTGTCATCAGGGTCTGGGTCTCAGGGGCAGCAGGTAAGCCCAGACCGTCCTCTCCCAGGCCACTTTCACCAGCTCATCCAGTGGGACCCCAAGGTGTTCCCAGGTCAGCCTAGAGATATAATCTCTCAAGCAGCCATGGTGAAGACAAAATCTTACTGGGAAAAGTCAGATGTACTATTTGGTGTATAAGTTTCTCGACCTGAAGGCGCAGGGAAGCTATGTTTTTTGTCTCCCAGAGTAAACCCCATCATACAGGCAGAGTCTTGGAGCTAATAAATAGCCCGACCCAGTCCTCCACCTCTCACCTGGAGCAACTCCAGCAATAAAGATAGTCCACCCCTCTAAAGGACTTGGGTTCCAGAGCTGACACTATGTGTTGAGGTGAGCCCAACTAGATCTCAACTTGTTCCACATACTCCAGCTCCTTCCCAGCCAGGGAGGTGATGTTCCATGTCCCAATAACCAGTTTTTGTGTCCAGGAATCAAACTGTCAAAGCTCCCGCTGTGGTCAGCTACCTGATCTGCAAAGTACCATGCTCCTCCTGCAGGTAGTGGGACCACAGATGGAGCCCATGTAACCAGTTCGGGCTGGGCCACCAGGCCCCAATCCCAGGCCTGGCCCCTGGTAACCCTCAGGGCCGGGTACTCTGGGACTGCGACATCTCCATGAAGGGTTTTCTGAACTGCTCTTGGTCTCACCCTTCACCCAGGACCAATTTGCTATGGGAGACCCTACCAGGAACAATCTGCCTCTGACAATATAGCTCCTAGGATCGTTAGGGCACTCAAACTCCTCCACCACAGTAAGGTGGCAGTTCAAGGAGGAGACGCAGTTCAAGGAGGAGACGCAGTTCAAGGAGGAGACGCAGTTCAAGGAGGAGCCACTAAACTCTATTAGGAATGTCCCGATCCAATCATGTGATCAGATATCGGGTCAGATCACGTGATTTCAGACGTTATCTCCCGGTCTGGACTCTGATATTTTTGTATATATATTCTCATTATTTTTATTACATCAGGGCTGCACATAACTGGTCTGGAAGTCCTCAAGCGCCAGATATCATGTGTGCGTTCTGGAGCCCTCTGCCTGAACGTGCCTGTGAACTGGTGCCCTCACCGTTTGCACATTCCATGAGCTGACAAGTTTCACATCCAACTTTGGGGAGTGGTGGAGGAACGCTCACGCTGGGGTAGCTGCAGACTCTACACACTGAACTGTCAAAAACCCTCAAACGACGGCAACAATCAGCTCCATGGTCCAGATGCCCTGAACCTCCGTTCAGGGGGAGGGGTTGTGTCAGACCACCGATGCCTGGAGTAATGCACGTACGCTGCACCCCACCTCCTTAGGGCAGGGTCTGCACTCTGAGCATCAGTGACAAGTTCTCCCTTGAGAACCTCAATGAAAATATGATGTGAACCCCTGTCTATAGTTATCCGGTGGCACAGAGTTAGACCTCTTGACTCCACACAGAAACAGCAACGTGTGCAGCATGACATCACTTTGTTGTAGAGACACTATTGGTTAAAAGCTGGAGAAGTAAAACACGGAAGCAGCTTGAAGTGGAAAGCGTGAGTATGTCTGTGGTCTGGAGGGATTATAATGTTGATGACAACAACATTGTAGAAGTATCAGATCAGGACTCGGTATCGGTAGATGCTCAAAATCAAATGACTCGGACTCTGATTGAGGGCAAAAACCTCTGATCGGGACATCCCTGATCTCTAGAGAAATGCTCCACAGATCTTTGAACACTAGTTGAGCACCCAAAATTCTGCCTTTTTCCTGATAAATGTTGCCCTCAAACCAGGCCAACAAGCACTCCTCCAGGACCAAGACCAGTGCAGGCTGACACAGTCACGAGGTCACAGTCTGATGACTAAAGCCATGATGTAAGAACTCAGCCTGGAAAAAGAGCGGGGTGTCTACAACCAGCATGGAGCTGGTCATGTTTGATGACCTCTTTCTGAAGGGTTGGCCATCTAATCACCAAGCTGATGCCAACTGGAGAGAGGCTGCTGAGGGACCACGGTAAGACTGTAGAGCTCTCATTGAGCATTCACTTCCCTGAGAGACAGACTGTTTTCAACCAGTTCAAAACTGGATTGAAGACGTTGTGTTCACCGAAAGATTACTGAGAAATCTGAACGAGATACTGGTCTCTCAATGGTTGCCCAACAGTCTGCATTCTGTGAAAATAGGGGAATATTCAGCATTTCACTGTTTCCTGTCACATTCTTAAAAGTAAAATCAGAAACGCTTAACCAGGACAGCTAAGACACAAACCCAGACTGTTGGAGCTAACGTCTGAGCCGCTGACGTGCTCCTCAGCTGGAGATGGAACTCTTCCAGGACTCTGCTATAGCCCATCTCCTCTGACTCACATATATATCTTCCCTGCTGACCATCAGTCATGTTGTTGATCAGAAGGAGACACTGCTCCTCCATGGAGCTGCAAGTCATGATGCCTCCAGGGTAGTGCCAGGTGTACTGGGCATGATGGGATGACATGGGGCAGCTCAGGAAATACTTGGACCCAGAGGGAAGCATCACTGAAACAAGAAAACCAGATGATCAGTTGTGTTACTACAGACGTCTGTTAAGTCTTTATTTGAACTTGAACCGGTCTGGTTCTATTTAAAACAAACAGCTTTATTTGTTCAGTTTAGTTTTCTCTGGTACTCAGATCCTCTTTCAGGAAATGTGGTCAAGCTGGAAGGCTGGTGCACCACAAAACAGTGTTTTCTGACTAAAGTTTATTTTAGAAGGTTTAAAACAGCTCTTATGTCACAGAGATGCTACACTTTAACTGCTGCTGTTGTTTATTTACTCCACATTTTATCAGTGAAATCAGGTCTCAGGAAGTGCTTTTATCTTTGGACTCATTTAAATGATAAAAAATAGTGCATCTGTTTAGTTATAAGCTGAATTTTAGCCTTTAAGAAGACACCACAGCATTTCTGAGAAGAAAGATGATGAGCTTCAGATAGAGTTCAAACTAGAGCACAGTCATTTACCAGACATCATGCATGATAAGATCTGTAGAGTGGGGGACAGCATACAGGGTTAGAGAGTGAGCTAAACAGACTCAAACATGATGTATACATCAGGGAGTATCCAGTAGGAACCATCCCAGCAAGGGTTGCATCCATTTTACTGATAAAATATCAGAAAAACTGTTCACTCGAAAAATTAGAAGATTCTGACTCTGAGAGTGAATGACTGCATTAACGGCCTTAAAACATGAGGATTATTAGACTGAGAAGTTATTTAAGCAGATAAATAGTCAGGTAACTGCTGACCGGACATCCAACCCACATGGTGTTGGATTTTACACCACATGACAGGAGTCTTCAGGAAGTTTCTGGTTTAGAAACAGCTCTTCCTTAGTTGTGTGTCTTCACACTTCTTGTGTTCGATTGCTCCACATGTGTAATTTATTAATTAATCACTTCTGTCGACACAAGTTCCCTAATTCCTTCTCTTCTGTTTTTGGTGTTCAGTGTTGCTTGGTGTGAGTTATTTACCAGGTCAGTCCACATTAAAGCTGGATCTTTTTTGGACAACTGTGTCCTCTTTGGTAATGTGTATTCAGAGTTCCTCTTTATCTACCATGCATACTGCAACCATCAGCCCTGTGTTTTTACTGCGTACTGATCTATGTGGCTTTAAGAAACTAAAGTCACAATGTTGCCTCATTTTGTACCTGATACTCCAGGATCAGTAACACAATGTCTCGTTGCCACAGGTTTAACAGGCGTTCCTTTAAATTCTGTTACATTACCAAAATTTAAAAAAACTCCCATGCTACCCAACACATCAGCTGAACTGAGCTTCGCTTACTTAAACAGATGAGCTGAAACTACATAGTTTCATTGTTGTATGAAGGATCTTCTTCTTTTGCTGTTCCTGCATGGTAATATTTCTCGGTAGTACTAACACCCTAAAGAACAGCAGAGAGTGCAGCACAACTGAAGCGCTGGTATAAATAAAAAACCTCTCTCTGATGCAATGGCGTAGATTTGCTCTCGACATCGGTGGGGACCGAGGCGCTCAGATCGTGATCAGTCCAAAGTTACCATATGCCCATTGGGAAGATGCTCGATGGCCAGTCCAGCCTGGTCCACATCCAGACCCAGGGCAGGTGTGAGCGGAGTGAGCAGTTGGCGTGGGAGCACAGACCGCGAGGGGCTTGCACATCTACATGGTGTTTTGGTACCAGACTACGTCACACTTTGATGTTGATTTTTTAACAGGCATATTGTTGAACAGCCACTGCTTGGTTTGGTTGCTAATAGAGGAAGTAGGACACAAGTAGAGGATGTGAGATAAGCTGGACCTCTGACTGGTCAGGTACAACTTCTGTTCCACCGGAGGCATAAAAGATCAAACAGTCACTAATATCTTTGCCTGTGGCCTCATTTCTTCAGATTACTAACAAATATAACAAGAAAGTATGTTGAAATAAGTAGATAAACTTGAACTTTTTGTTCAATAAATGCAGAGCAATTAGTTATTTCTGAGATTCAAACTTCAGAGCCTTCAAGCTGTTTTAGTGATCTCTACTACAGTAATAGCTACAGGTTGGTTTTAATGATCAAACAGCAGCAGTTCTTAACACATGACTGTTTCAGTGGAGATTCATTAAATCAGTGGTTTGCAAAATTGGGTTCGATACCCCACAGTGGGTCCTGAAACAACAAACGGGGATCCTGGGATGTTCTCCAGAACTGAAAGTAAACTTAAAATCCTTGCTAATACCATCTATTTGCCCTAATCGTTGCAAACAGTTGAATAAACCTGGTGTAATAGTTGTAGGTGTTTGTATTGTCATTATGTCATTGCTTAATCAGTCCCTCCAGGAACTATTACCGCAAATTCAACCATTAGTCGCAAATTTTTCGTGGCCTTGCCATTTTCACCAGTCACTGCAGCTTTTCCGCAAATCTGACCAATCACCTTAGTGTTTGTCATATGTTGCTTTGTTCTCTGACCAATCACTGCATCTCAGACAAGTTTTGACCAATCCCAGTAGCCTCAAGCTTTGTTTACTTCCGGTCTTTGAACTGAGCCACTACACGGTCAGTTTTCTTCAGATATTACGGCATAAATACAAAAAAGTCAGTTTCCCAATGTATTACACAAGAGTGGTGGAAAGCTGTTCTGAACCAAACACAATGTCGTGGTGGATTATACATGAAAATCGTCACTTGACACATGTGAGTAGATTGTCTGAACAGTGAGGAGCACAGAGGGAGGCTGTTACAAAAAGAGACCAGGTGAGTTTGACGTTTGTATTTGGACAATGTAAGAAACTATTAACCCTATTCTCTACTTCCGGCTTCTCAACAGGGCAGTCGCACTTTTCTCTGCTTCTCTCGTGTCTGATTTTTTCATCTTGTAAACAATCTGAGAACCTTCCTCATTCATCCTCCACTTGGATTAAACACTATATTTGAAATGGATCTTGTTTCGTGGGCTTTCAGCGCAATTGACTCGATCTACTCCACCTTTTAAACGGAGCCTGGGACTCCAGCGTGTCCTGCTGCATGTGATGAGTCCATGGAAGAAATGGGACATCGTATGCCTCGCGCTGCTATCTGTGGAGGACGCAGAGGATTTGTACGTTTTTGGATTCATGATGGTCAGTTTCTTGCTGATTGGATGTGGCAACTGTCTTGGGCATCGCACTCAAATGAAGAAACTGGAGGAAGTGGCAGAGGCAATCAGAAAACTCTGTGCCCTCCTGGAAAATCAAGCTCGGACCATGAACTTGATCACCCCCGGGCTGAATGAACTGTCACGAGGTCAAGTCTCATGTAATGAACTCATTAAAGGGGTAAAGAACACTGTTGAGCAAATAGTTTGGGTTTAAGGTCATTCAAAGCCATGATTCGAAACTTTGGAATAATGAAGTTTGCAGAACGAACTGTAAGGAGCAAACAAAACGGCCTTGGACCTGAATCGCTGCCTGAAGACATAACCAAAACAATGATTAGACGACCCTGGATCTCCCAAAACAAGCAGAGGAGGAATGTGGAAGCAGCTCAGCCCAACTCTGTACTCTTCCCTGAACCCCCCAACCCCCCCGCTGAAGCAATGATGTCACACATAGACAGAGACTCTCGTGTATATAACAGGGGTTACCCCCCACACCCCATCCATCCGGAATGTACTCTCTCTATTTCTTCCCCGAGTGACTGTTCGCAGAAGTTTTTTCCACCGTTAGCAGGTTAGCAAACCTTGATTTCCTTAAAGAGTCCAACTCCTCTTATACAGAGCTCAGTGGGCAGAGATGTTTTAAAACTAGAGGTGAAGCAGATCTTTTCTTCAGAATCTAAAGCAGAATGAAAACAGCTGGAGGTAAAACCTTCAGTTTGTGACTCAGGGTTGAGATCATGCAGTAATACTCATGTACTCTGTTACTTTTACTTCTCGTTTCTAATTGTGCAGTAGTTTCAGATGTGTAATGAAACTAAACTTACTTATGTGAATCTAAAACACAGAAGAGTTTCAGATTGATGTTCGTGTTCACATGACTGAAGGTAAATCTGGATTTAGCGATCAATGTGTACGCTCTGCTTCACAAGAGACATCAGCTCATCCAGGAGTCACTCCTGACAGGTAGAGACTCAAGCTGATGTAAAAAGACCATCTAGATTTTAATGCTAAATGCTGGAAGCATGAAACATTAAATAGAACAGTCCAACGTCTGGTTACAGCTTAGCGATGCTTCTAGACTTAATAATAGCTAGACAAACAAATTACACTTACGCTGATGTCACATGCTAATGCAAACATATTGTCAGTGGAGCAAACTTAATACTAGGGTGAATTGCAGGTGCAGTTGGTGCACGTTACTCCTTTATTGCTCCCACTATCTGCTCCTTCTCAGCATCACATTCACAAAGCAAACAGTAATAAATATTAACTGGTGCAAAAACACCCATGACGTGCAACAGGTTGGAGTCACTAGCACTCCTTTAGCGTCTGACTGCTGCACAAACTAAAGATGGACAGGACAGAGACTGAAGGGACAGAGAGAGGAAAACCTTTACTCAGAGTGAGCTGCAGGTCTTAAAGGATGGAGAACAAAGTCAGTTCCATAATTAAATATCAGACTGGAACTCTTCATCGTTATCACTCCTCTTCTTCCTCAGGAGGAATCAAACTCAGGATTATATTTCTAATTTATCAGAGACACTTTGTATGGGAGTAAATTACGCTAAGGACATTGATACATAGTATTACTGATAATTATTTCATTTTATTAATGGATCAAATTTTGACAATTTAATGATTTAGTTCAAACGTTTTTCTCAGTTTTTAAACATTGCCTTATTGCGTCGATTTCAGATATAAAATGTTGAATTATCAACTACCTGAATTTAAAGGCTGGTATGTTTAACAGCGTGTGTTTAGTTCAGAGGTCTGACTGTTTAAAACAGACTTTTTTGATAAATAATAATAATCTAATAATCTAGAAAAGTTGTGTACGTATTTTACCTTTAAGGACAATGAATGAAAATAATAATTTCCCTTTGTATTTTTCTAAAGCCTCAGCTGTAATTCTAGACCTGTGATCCACTGATGTGGTTCACATCTGTTGGCTGCATGTTTGCATTTCTAACAATATGATATGGTTATGGTTACACAGCTCCACCCTACAAAGTACCAGGATGTGTACATTAATGATAAGACAATGAGAGCATTAGTTCATCAGGAACTATGTTCTAAGATCTGTTGATGCTAATGAAACTAGCTACTCAACAATAGTAAGTAAGTAAGTAAAAATGTTTTTATATAGCGCCTTTCAAGATACAAATCACAAAGCGCTTAACAAGAGAAAACATTTGTACAAAATAACAGATGAAGAAATGAGTAAAAAATTAGAAAACATGACACAAGAACAACAAGTTAAACAAAGGCAGATTTGAACAGATGGGTTTTTAACTTTTTCTTAAATGAGTCCACTGAGTCCACAGACTTCAGAGAGAGAGGAAGAGAGTTCCAGAGCCTTGGAGCCACAGATGAAAAGGCTCTGTCTCCTTTAGTTCTCAGTCTAGTGTTGGGGACTGAGACTAGTTCAGAGGACCTGAGGGACCTGGACGGAGTGTAGGGTTTTAGATAAGATGTAACGTAAGCCGGAGTCTGACCATTCAGGGCTCTCCAAGTCAGGACAAGGATCTTGTAGTGGATTCTAGAATTTACTGGAAGCCAGTGCAGCTGCATCAACAGAGGGGTCACATGTGTGAATCTGGGTGATTTAGTCAAAAGCCTGGCAGCAGCATTCTGTACAGTCTGTAGTCTGTTTATGGAGGTTTTAAAAAGGCATGTATAGATGGAGTTGCAGTAGTCCAAGCGGGATGCAACAAAGGCATGGACTAAGACCTCCACTTCAGGACTAAGACCTCCATTTCAGGATGGGAGACAATGGAACCAAGTTTAGAAATGTTTCTGAAGTGGTAGAAGCAGGATTTAACCAAGGAGCTGATGTGATTATCTAGAGTGAAACCTGAGTCAATGGTTACTCCAAGGTTTCTGATGGTAGATTTAACTAAAGGGGCCAGAGGTCCAAGGATCTCCTTCACCTTAGGAGTGATGTTTTCTGCTGCAGAGATGATTATTTCAGTTTTGCTCTCGTTAAGTTGTAGGAAGCTGCCTGACATCCAGCTCTTAATTGAATCCAGGCATTTCAGGAGGTTGTGGACCTTGGAGAGGTTGTTCAGAGGAAAAGATATAACTGGATATCGTCTGCGTACAGCTGATAAGATATGTCCTTGAAGGATGACAATATTTGACCAAGGGGGAGCAGATAGAGCAGGAATAGCAGAGGTCCCAGGACAGAACCTTGAGGAACACCAAAATGCACAGGACTGGAGAGGGATTTGTAAGTGGATGAAGCCAGGAAGGTTGATCTATCAGACAGATATGAGGACACCCACTTCAGCACAGATCCTGACAGACCAGCCCAACATCTCAGTCTGTCCAAGAGGATCTGATGGTCAACAGTATCAAAAGCTGACGTCAGGTCCAGCATGAGCAGCACAGAGCATTTACCTGCATCAGTCTGCATCAGGATGTCAGTAGAGACTCTGAGAAGAGCTGTTTCTGTTGAGTGGGATTTACTGAAACCTGACTGAAAATGGTCCATGATGTTGTGTTGATCTAGAGCAGTGGTTAGTTGTTTGACCACAATCTTCTCTAAGATCTTAGCCAGAAAAGGAAGCTTGGAGATGGGTCTGTAGCTGCTGGGAAGAGAGGGGTCTAAATGAGATTTTTTTAGAAGTGGATGGATGACAGCACTCTTGACATAATCAGGAACCTGACCAGATGTAAGAGAAGCATTGGTGAGCACACTAGGTCCAATACAATGAAAGACAGACTTAAACAAGCATGCAGGTAAAATGTCCAGAGAGCAGGAAGATGGCTTCATGGTGTTTACAAGCTTAGCTAGTTCAGATAGTGATACTGGAGAAAACCGGTCTAAAGTTACAGGACGATCTGAAGAGGGAAAAATTAGTCCAGGAGTAGGTGGAGAGATGTTGTTTCTCACATTTCTGACCTTGTCTACAAAGTGGGAGAGAAAGAGCTGACAGTCATCATTAGAGGAGATGGGAACCGAAGGGGCCGCAGGAGTAGTGAGGGCTCTGATGGTGTTAAAGAACAGTTTGGAGTTACCTTTACTCCTAGCAACCAGGTTAGAAAAATATGTGGTTCTGGCTTCTTTGACAGCAAGATTAAAAGAAGCTAAAAGATTTTTCAGATGGAGAAATTGAACATGTAGATGGGTTTTCTTCCACAGGCGTTCGATTTTCCTGCAGGTGCGCTTTAAGCAGCAGATACTATCATTAATCCAAGGAGTGGAGTTTGATACAGGTACTGATCTCTTTTTAACAGGGCAGATAGTGTCAAAAATATAGAGGCAATGGTCATTAAAGTCCTGAGTCATACAGTCAACATCACTGAGAGGAGACAAGAAGAGTTTAAAATCAGCAGTAAAATGATCAGCAGTGGAGTTGTTCAAGAACCAAGAGCTGACCTCACGGCGCGCTGGGGACTGAGACAGAGTTTGAGATAAGTTAAAAAAGATACAGTGATGGTCACCAAACTCCTCCCATGCCCGAGATTTTGCCTCGGAAACTGCCACTGCTGCACCCCACTTGGCCCTCCGATACCTATCAGCTGCCTCTGGAGACCCACAGACAAGCCATGCCTTGCCTTGTTGACCATGGAGAAAGACTATCGGTCGGCTCCAAAAAGGTTCTGGCAAACCATCCGGCGCCTCAGGGGAGGAAGGCGGCAACTTGCTCACACTGTTTACAGTGGGGACGGGGAGTTGCTGATGTCAACTGGGACAATAGTCGGGCGGTGGAAGGAATACTTTGAGGAGCTCCTCAATCCCACCGACACGCATTCCTATGAGGAACCAGAGCTGGGAGAACTGGGGATGGACTGTCCAATCTCTGGGGCAGAAGTCGTTGAGGTAGTCAAAAAACTACACAGCAGCAGAGCTCCGGGGGTGGATGAGTTCTGACCTGGGTATCTCAAAGCTATGGGTGTTGTAGGACTGTCGTGGTTGACACGTCTCTGCAACACTGCGTGGTCATCGGGGGCAGTTCCTGTTGAGTGGCAGACCGGGGTGGTGGTTCCCATTTTTAAGAAGGTGGACCAGAGGAGTGTGTTTCAACTATAGGGGGATCACACTCCTCAGCCTCCCTGGGAAGGTCTACTCCAGGGTACTGGAGAGGAGGGTCCGGTTGATAGTTGAACCTCGGATAGAAGAGGAGCAATGTGGTTTTGGTCCTGGAACTGTGGACCAGCTCTTTACCCTCGCTAGGGTGATGGAGGGGTCATGGGAGTTTGCCCAACCAATCCACATGTGTTTTATGGATTTGGAGAAGGCTTATGACCGTGTCCCCAGAGGCACCCTCTGGGAGACACTCCAGGAGTATGGGGTGGATGGTCTTTTGTTAAGGCCATTCAGTCCCTGTACCAGAGGAGTGTGAGACTGGTCTTCATAGCCGGCATTAAGTCGGACCTGTTCCCAGTGAGGGTTGGACTCCTCCAGGGCTGCCCTTTGTCACCGGTCCTGTTCATAACCTTTATGGACAGGATTTCTAGGCGCAGCCGTGGTGTGGAGGGTGTCGAGTTTGGTGACAGGAGAATCTTGTCTCTGCTTTTTGTGGATGATGTGGTCCTCCTAGCTTCATCAGGCTCTGACCTTCATCCCTTGCTGGGGAGGTTCGCAGCCGAGTGTGAAGCAGCTGGGATGAGGATCAGCACCTCCAAGTCTGAGGCCATGGTTCTTGGTCAGAAAAGGGTGGCTTGCCAACTCCAGGTCGGGAGAGAGGTCCTGCCTCAAGTGGAGGAGTTCAAGTATCTCAGGGTCTTGTTCACGAGTGAGGGAAGGAGGCAGCAGGAGATCGACAGGCGGATTGGGGCAGCGTCTGCAGTGATGCGGACGCTGAACCGGTCTGTTGTGGTGAAGAAGGAGCTGAGCCAGAAAGCAAGGCTCTCGATTTACCGATTGATCTACCTCCCAATCCTCACCTATGGTCATGAGCTTTGGGTAATGACCGAAAGAACGAGATCGCGGATACAAGCGGCCAAAATGAATTTTCTCCGCAGGATGGCCACCGCTCTTAGAACCGCTGCTCCTCCATGTAGAGAGGAGCCAGCTGAGGTGGTTTGGGCATCTTGTTAGGATGCCCCCTGGACGCCTCCCCAGGGAGGTGTTTCAGGCATGTCCTGCCGGCAGGAGGCCCCCGGGTTGACCCAGGACACGCTGGAGAAAATATATCTCTGGTTTGGCCCTGGAACGCCTTGAGATCCTACCGGAGGAGCTGGTAGAAGTGGCTGGGGAGAAGACTGTCTGGGACTCCCTAATTGGGATGCTGCCCCCGCGACCCGGACCGGATAAGCGGAAGAAGACGAGACGAGACAGTGATGGTCAGAGATAACAATGTCCTCAGAGCAGATAGAGTCAATGTTTAGGCCTAGAGTAAAGATTAGATCTAAAGTGTGACCACCAGAGTGAGTGGGGCCTGCCACATGCTGGGTGAAATTAAAAGAGTCCATGAGACTGATGAAGTTCTTGGCAAAATGGTCGGAGTGATCATCAACGTGGATGTTAAAGTCCCCAGCTATGAGCAGCCTGGGTAAATTGATGGACGCCGATAAAAAGTCACTAAAATCCTCTAAAAAAGTCCCGTTTGGACCTGGTGCGTGGTAAACCACAGCACAATAAATTGGGATTTTATCCCCAATTTTAATCAGCTGAAGTTCAAATGTAGAGAAAAATCCAGACACACATATTAAATAACGACTGATTCAAGTCCTAACATCTTACCTTGACTGGCGTGTGTAGGTGAGGATGTTTCTCTTATGGAGCAGATGGTGTGGTTCCCTCTGACCACATCCTGAACAGCGCCGCTGCAAAGGCAGAGATATTAACCTCTATTAAAGCAGGTAACATTTAAAATACTGCTTTGGATCACTGATTAACACCCTTACAGCAAAAGATCTTCAATTTATACATCCCAGTTAAACACACTGAAAGGGTTCAGTTTTTCCCCGTTGAGTTCTGTGAGGTAGACTCCTACTGCTCACCACTAAACACTTAACTATAAACCTCTTACCAGCTGAGTTCTCCTCCCTGACTCCAGTCATTCCCTCCTCAAGTGGGAGGAAATGATTCATGATTGGTAATACGATTAAAGGTCCATCATTCCTTCCAGGAATGACTCTGCCTTTCAGGTCAGAGTTTTAGGAAATGATGGAGTCGCAGCTGTTTTGGTCAGATCTTAAATTTGGGAGCTGGCGGAAATGATTGGAAAGCACCCCGTGCTCTATGATGGACGGTGCCGTGCTGCTGTGAACTCTAACACTCAGACACTGAACGAGCTGAATCACAAGCTAGATGCTCTTAGCAGCGATCTAGCTGTGGTTTTGGGGACTCGTCCGTGGCGTGGGACAGATAACATCTTGGAGAAATACTCAGCTCGGACACTTGATTTCCCCACTATTCTTCTGTTTGGACGTGTTGGTGACCGCTAAGGACAAAAGGTAGAAAGCAAAACAAGCTGTGGACTCGTACAGTTGTACCACCACCACATCATGTTTGATTGTTTATGTCTTATCTACTGTATGCTGAGGTGGTTTTTTTATTGCATCTGCTCCCTGTTGGAGCAAGACAGGGGGCTTGTTTTTTTTATTACCTCCCCCTCCCCCCTCTTGTTACCTTTTTTCATCATATATAAGGGGGCACTGCGCAGTGGTTGCATGCCCACAGTAAACCTGATCCTATTTGTTTTTCCTATTTCTCAAGAAAACAAGTTATTTATCCCGTTGTTTCAAGAAAACCGAGCAACAAGCTTTGTTACATTAAGATATCTGGATAAAAAACTCGTTATCTGGAGATAATGCCATGAAAACTATTCTAAGCATGTCCTCTCACGACTCTGTCCTCCTCCTCCTCCTCCTCCTCAAGAAGAATCACGTTCCTCTTTTCATTTTTACTCTGTCAATAAAGCATCCCACCCTGAAACAGTAACACCCGCCTATTTCCTTTCACCAGTGGGTGCTAACACCTGCTGTAGTGTCAGCCAGCTTACAATCAAACCATGCACAATGTGCATGTGGTATTCTTTAACAGGTTTGGGTTTGGAGGTCTCATATTTACATCAGGGGAAGAAAGGCTTCCCCCACCTGCAGCAACTTTGGTCTAGTTCCATTTTGATGTAACACGTCTCTCTGACTAAAGAAACAAGTGTTCTCACATCAACTATTAGTCAACTAAAACTCCCAAAGGAAAGAGAAAATGAATAAATTGACTCTATACAGTCACAAGTTACATTTTACTGGAAACAAATCAGTCACATGAGAAGAAAACCCACAGTGTCATTATGTCAGGAAAGAAAAGTTCTCAACTCATCAGAAACTTCCATTAAGTACCAACCTGTTCCTTTAACAGCTTTAAAAAGGACAACGATTCTTTTTATAATCACCACTACCAGAGGTATTCCTCCATGGGATGTTTAAGGTTGTCTGAACAACATTTTCAAAAAGCACTTAAGTCTACTTTCAAACAACAGCCATAAGTGAAAGAGCTGATGACAGAATTCAGCGTTGTGTTTTCTCCCCTTCATCCTGACGAGGAGGGGGGCTGCTACTGCAACACACACACCACACACACACACACACACACACACACACACACACACACTCCTCCCACATGTGGGGTGGAGGTGGTGTGTACTCAGAACATTTTGGTTGGATGGAAAATGTCAAATGAACATGAGCTCAGGTTTCAGGGATGCAGGTTTTGCCTTTTTTCCTTGTAGCTTCAAACACAAATGAGTCGTGGTGACTTATGGGTAATTTGGGTAAAATGACTAAACGATTCATTTCCGCCCCACACAGTTCACAGCTCCCTTTGATCATAGAGGTCAGGAGAAGAGTTGCTATAATCCTCTGGAAGTTATTTGTAATTTGTGCTTTTTGACATTATTATAAAAACAATAATGTTTTAAAATTCCTAAAGTCTAATCCTGTAAAGCTAAACATCAGTAATGGGTGCCTTGATCTACAGAAATCTAACTTTAAAAATGATTACTAACAGCATCTTCAGCTTCAACCATTAGAAAGAACTAAAAGTCATTAAAATAAAACAGAATAGTTGACGAGAGTCTTTGTCAGATGGCTTTTTAGCAACTTTTGTAAACTTTACCCTGCAACATCTGGGCTCACCAGTCTGACTTTTATTTTGTGGGTTGACCTGCCAGTTAAAGGGCCTGGTAGCTGTGCTGTAGAAGAGCTGGTCACCTCTGAGTTCATGCTGAAACACCTTCACTGTAAGAGTTGCTCCATACTGGAAGTGAGTCATCTGTAGGTGTGGTGAATCATGAGGAAATCTGATGACAACACCAGTAACAAAGTGATGATCTTACAACACTTCAAACAGCTGGCTGAGCTGGGATAGACGTGATGTTCTGATAGCACTCAATATTTAAAAATGTCTACATCAGACAGGCTCTCTCCTGGACTGCTCCTCTACCACCTTTACTGGTGCACTATTTAAAGCATCCTTGCAGGTTGCATCACTTCCTGGCACAAAAACTGCAGAGCAACCGATAGTAAGACCCTGCAGCGAGGTGAGAATGACAGAGAGTGACTGAAGTCTCACTTCTCTTCTTTAAGATTATTTTTAATAAGAGACACAAAAAGAAACCCCTCAGAATCTTCAGATAAAACAACTGCAAAGACTTCCCACCAGCTCAAACTGGAGGAAGCTGAAATTCACAAACCCAGCTTTAATAAACATTTTATGTTTCAGCCTCACAGATTGAACCAGGTTTACTCCAGAGAGGTCCATGCACCAGTAAACTAACCTCTCACTGGTCAGATTATAGTTAGCAAAACAACAAAACAAGATGTTAGCGCTTCAGAGCGTAGTCCACAGACTAATAAGTCACACGTTCACGTCTGTGTGAGACGGTTTAAGACTAAAACATCACAGCATCTTTAGACGAGCTGCTTGTTTCCTGTGATCTAGATCTGTGCTCTGAGGTCTTACCCAGCGGTGCAGCCGGATCCGCTCCAGCCACAGTAAGGGTTCCTGGACAGGACACACTCCTCACAGGTGTTCCCATAGCGGGAACAGTCAGCCAGATTAATTTGGACCAGTTCACTTCTGGAGCTCACATACAGCTTTTTCTGAAAAGAAGTGAAAGTTTTCAGTCTGGGATGAGCTTTTTATTAAAACATGAATGTATTTCTGAACATCTGGTCTGGTTGTGTCAGTGTGACTCTGTTACTCACAGAGGAGGCGTCAAGGTTGAGGCTGATGATGTGGGATTCAGTCCTAAAGGGTTGATACTCAGCGATGATTAAAGAATGATATTCAGTGTGTACTGCCTGGTGAATTCTTCCATCATCTGTTCAGAGAAGGAAAAGATGACACATAGCTGCCTCACACCTTATCCCACCTTCACACCTCACGTCTGACTACCTTAGACCACCTGTGATTAGATACACCCACAGATACACCCACAGCTGCATCAAACAGTCTTGTGATGTTAGTTGGGTTTTTTTTTGAGGAAGTTCGTAAAAACCAGCTGACTATCAGAACATTTTGTGTTTACTCAAGTTATATCTCTGAGATCCTGAGTGTGTTTGCTGAAATTATATTTATTAGTAAAGCTTTCTCTCTCTGTTAAATCCTGTTAGAGGGGGTTTCTACTCACTCAGAGACAGAAACACGACAGCGTGGACGCCGTTCTCCGTGTGAGGGAAAGCATCGACGCTGATGTGAGTGTAGTTGTGATGCTTCACTAGAATCGGGCCCAACTTGTTCACAGGCTGCACCCACTCCCTCACCTCTGACATCTTCTCAATCCTATTCAGGACATTCACATCCAGCTTCTCACTGGAACCAACACACTGAAGGATCAACGTAGGACTGATTAACAACTCAAAATACAAAATTAGATTCAGAGCTGGATGAGCTGGGAGGACAAACCTCCTTAAAAACCTTTTTAAAAACTGGGAAAATTTAATGGGAAAGTGATTTAAAGATTAGAAATCCTGAATGGGGGGATAGTTTTTGGTGATGGCACATTTTTTGGATCAGTTCAAAGGTCATACCTTCTTTCTCTCTTTGTCTATGTAATCGTCTGCTGTAGAATTTTTAAATGGAGAAGTCATGAAAACGCTGTTGATTCCTCCTATGGTGTAGATGCAGACAGCGCTCACTCCCCTGCAGAGAAACACAAGTCAGAGGTCTGATGCAACAAGAAATGGTTATAAAAAGACTCAAGGTTTGCTGGTCAGAGCAAAAAGGAGCCACGCAAACAGAAAAGTGTTTGAGAAGCTGTGTCAGAAATCACATTTCCAACTAAATAAAACCCAGATGAGCAAAAACCTTGTAGCAAACCAAACACAAGGCTGGTGGTGTGTGAGGGTTTCCCACGCTGTCAGCAGAAGACTGATGTTTTACCTAAAAACATCACGTTGTTCATGACTGAGCATTACTGTGTTGACTGAGTTCAGCTCTCAGGTCATTTAACTGCTGACTAGTCAGTCTGTGTTGACCAGGACTGACTTCAGTCATATGATCAGTTCTAGAACAGCACCGCAAACGGTGGCAGCTGGTTTCATCAGCTCTGTTATGTTAGTGATTCATGTTTTAGGATTTCTTTCTTTTGCAGATTGAGAGCGGTGCTTTTTCTTTGGGTGATTTAGTTCTGGATCAGATGCTGTGCTGCTTGGCCACTTGTTATGATGAGTAATTATAGCAATGAGAGACGTGTCTAGAAAAGGGAGGAGCTAATTGACATGTCAAAAGCTCAAATAATGCCCAAACTGTGACCCAAATATCTGATGAGTTAAGGATGAAAAGAAGTGGATGTAGAGCAGGAGAAAAGTGAAGAGAGAGGAAGAGGAAGTCCATCGATCATATTGGGAAACGTGAGGTCTCTGATGAATTTGACGGACGAGCCCGAGGCGCTGATGAGGACCAGGTTAGAATATCAGGAATGAAGGACCTTCACTCTACTGTCTTTCTGCCTCGCTTTAGGATGATAGAAGCAGATTTGAAGAGGAGCAGAAAAAGCAAAGAGGTGCTCGTCAACAACAGATGGTGTAATCCAAGATATGTTTCTGTGAAATGTCACCTCTGCAGCCCAGATACTGAATTACTATCATAAATCAAAGACAGCCTTCAGTCAGACACTCATCAGATCTGCTCCAACACAGACCGCTACAGAAGATCCTTCCTGTCCAGCTAGAACAGCAAACATGGACTTTTTGGGAAAAAACCCCCTAAAAACCAAAGACTTCATTTCCCTCTGGGATTAATTACGTGTTTTTAATTTAATGTAACATTTTACATAATTCACAACTTTTTTCACAGACTCTTAAAAACCATCAGAGATAAATCCATCCTACCATTCATTCCTGAAGAGTGCGTAGATTTTTGTATCCTGCCACTGGTCAGCGTGAACAGTAGCTACATCTACCAGCTCAGTGAAATCCCGCTTGGTGTTTGGGTCGCCACAGAAGAGTGTGGCACTCATCTGGGACGTCCAGCTAGACTGCAGCCTGTTCTTAGGACCACCAACATCAGCCTGGAATCACATGAACGATTAACCTCTCCTTAATACTCCACTAGAGATCATTTTAAGAAGGAAATATGATAATTCTGTCATTTCCAGGTCTTACTGTGCAAACTTGGCTAACATAAGGGAGCCACATGTGCCCGCCCAATCCTGTGTCTTTGTTTTTCTGCCTATAGAAAGCATAAATTCTGTTTTGCAAGGCATCATTTCTCCTTTGGTTGAGCACCAAACCCACATAGCTCTGCTCTGCAGGCAGAAAAAACAAAAGTATTTGTCTTTGACAATTTATCTTATCATAAAGTCAAGTTTATTCAAGTTCTGAGGTCTGAAACTCAACATGTACCTTTATCATGCTGAACGGGTCTGACACGTTTTTCCCCAAACTTGTAGATGCCCATATTCTCCTGAGCTCCAGAGTATGTAAAGTACAGATCCATGCTTTGTTCAGTTTCTAGGACAAACAGTCACACATTTATTATGAAAACAGACGATGCTAGGACAGAATCATTCTATCAAATGGTAGCACAGCAAAGCAGACAGTACCGTTAGAGCCAAAGTGACAGAAGCAAGGTGGCAGTTTAGTAAAAAAGACGTTCAGCAGCTGCAGCTCCTGCATGGATGAGGAAAATAACGGGATCCTTAAGGAATAACATCACTCAGCAAAGGAAACAAGTGAAGCAAAAAGCAGGAAAAGATCAACAAAAGACAAACTCACCTACAAGAACTGAATGTTCACCTTCTTTAATGAATGATTCCGATAAATCTTTAATATACTTCAGTTTCTCAGGGAGGAAACATTCATGTGAGTGCTTTGACAAATTCTGTAAAACAATAAAACAATTGCATGTCTAAAAAAAAAAGTTAAATTCAGTTACTAAAATAAACAGAAGGTTTTTCTAAAGAACTTTCTACTTTTGCAGAAGCAGGATGAGGATAAATTTCTCTCTCTCATGAGAAATAACCATTACTGGAATGGCCCAGTCTCTGGGGATTCGTACCATGTAGCAACACTTTGAGTGGTCAACACCAGTCCCACACACAAACACGGGCCCTCCCTCCACGCTCTGATGGACCATGCTGATGTTGTAGCTGCAGTCCTAAACAACAAACACAACATTTCCTCAGCTCTCTGAACCAGAGATCAAATCGTACCATTAGTGTTTAAAGTGCTCACTTTGCTGGTGCAGTCATCACACACCACCTTCTGTTCTACTGGATTCTGTGAAGAGAAATCATGCAGGACGGTTACTTTGCTCCAGTCAAAACCTTTATGCACCAGTTCAGTTCAGCTACCTCCTTTGGGTCTGTAAAGTTGTAAAAGTTCAAGTGAGTTCCTCCAACAGATGCGACAGCATCTGACTGTTCTTCAAGGAGAATCTGGACAGGTGTAAATCCTCCAGGTAAAGCAAACCTTTTAAAGTCAGACCCTGTAAATAAACAAACAAACAAATATGTCATTTCTGGGGTTTAAATACAAATCACAATCAAATAATTAAGCTTCTTAATAAAGCACAGATTAGTTTTTCTTTGAGACTAACAAATATATTTTATTAAATGTCTAAAAACTAAAATTTTTGCTAAAAATATCTGAACATCTACTGAATTTTGGACATGAACCTACCAAATGACTGTAACCTGCTGACTGCTTTGAGACCACCTGATCATAAGGTCCACTTGTTTTCATATGGCGCACTTCCCAACATAAAACAAAGGCTCACTGATGCTGCTGCTGCACACGTTACACTAAACTACAGATCAGGAAAAAGTCCCCCCCCCCAAAAAAAAAACAAAAAAACAATGGCAACATGTGACCACTTCCAAAAAAGGTTATTTAAACCCACCCGTTTTGATCATGTGATGCATTTGCTTCTGCTTCACTAAAGCAGCATCTGTTCCTTTAATGGTCACCTCATTCACACATGAATACAGTATGTTTATCGTCACAGACACATCCACTTTAATTTACAATCCAGATAACTTTATCCAACTTTATGAACCTCAGATCAATAATGAGTACTTTTAAAATGTAAATGTCCCACATTTGTATAGAGCTTTTCTAAGTCATGGACTACAAAGAGCTTTACATCAGTCGGTCATTCACACGCTGATGACGGTGAGCTACATTGTAGCCACAGAAGCGTAAAGCAACCAGATACACCAAAGTGAATCCAGCAGGATTTCAACCAGCAATCCTCTGGTTGCAAGACAAATGCCCTACCTTCTGAACTAGTGGACAGTCCATATTTTAGTTTAATCTCTGTCCAGATTTCTTGCAACATGAGCACTGAGGTTCTTACGTTATGCAACCATCTGACGTAAAGAGCAACTTCTCTCCAAAACTAACAGAAAATTCTAAACTTTCGACTCATTTCAGGGAAAGTGTTTTACACATCTTTTGCATCACATTATTAACTACTGAGTGATTTATGAGGACTTTTGTTTACACAATGCTAGTAGTTACCATTCACTTACATTGTTTTCTGCTAAGCTAAAGTAGTACTGCCGGATCAGGATAATGACTGTTGTCTGATTACAAATTGTTATTGCCCACTTAACTATGGGGAATATGGCAACAGACAAAATAATCACTTTTGGGTGGAGTATCCCTTTAAATCAAGGGATAAATATACAGGACAGATATTGATCAAGTGGACATGGGGGCCCACCAAGGACATCTGTACCTAGGACCCAGAATTCTGTGCTACGCCCCTGTACCCTGATACCAAACAGCACTGTGACTAAAAGGGAATTCTGCATGCTACTTACTGTGATTTAATCTGTGTAACATTCTTACACTTAAAATTGTTGAGTTATTTACCAAAACAGTACTATTAAATACGTTTAAGTAATATTTTCAGTTAGATCAGAATGAATCATCTTGTCACAAATATCATAGTAAATGTAATAGAGTAAATGTAACTTAAAATACTGAGTGAACCAGCTCAAAAACATGAGTAGAAGGAACTAAAGAAAATAAGTAAATATAACTCAAAACATTTCTAGTTGTTAGCTGCAAACTCATCAATAACTTATAAAAAATGTTGTTTTAGCAACTGATTTTTTAAACGTCATGTAATCTGTTTAAAAACAATATGACCAATATCTCATAAACGATCCATCCACTTTCTTTAGGCGCTTCATCCTCCACTGAGGGTCATGGGGAGCTGGAGCCTATAGTGGTCACCAGTCTATCACAGGGATACATACTGTGGAGACTCACACCTAGAGATTTGACCAGCAAATTAAATTCTCTCCATAAGTTGTTTTTCTGCCTCTTTTTTTCAGGTAAAAGAAAGAGGACGATTACAGAGACGCCCTCCTTGTCCAGGGTTGTCGGGACGATCCTCCAGAGGAGAGGAGAGGACCGCTGAAATCAACTCCATTTGATCTAAACATGTTCTTTAATAAAGTTTGCTGTTAACTGGCAGTCACGTATTCATCTATGGGTTTATTTTAGGGAAAGTTCAAATAAAGCTTCTCATTGTTATAATGAAAAATATTTAAAAGCATAACTTAAGTTTTTGTCATTAAGACTTAACATCAATAAAACAAAGCTTATAAATGGAGAAATGACAAACCACTCAAAGCATAATCGTGCATATTTACTCAGCTTGGGCTGGGGTTAAGCACTGGCTTCCATCCACTCCCTTTGGACAAAAACTTCTTCTTTTTCCTTTATTGATTTTTTGTTGTTGTATTTTTATTGTTTTTAAAAATTTGTCTTATGTTCAAATAAATGAATCAATTTCTTTTAACTGTACAAATAATAACATATTAGCCTTGGCTGTGTTGATGGCAAATTTATTTTAGTGTTTTATACAGTATGTGAATAAATCAGTATATATATATACAGTATACACACACACACACACACACACTAGCTTAGTTCCTGACAAAGTTTTATAAAAGAGAAAAATAGATAAATCTCCTACCATGGTCTCTGAACACCATCCTCGGTGAATGAAGGCTCGCCTCAGTTAGACTACTCACACATAAACAGAGTAAACACAGAGACGGAGACATTTTCCTAACAACTGAATGACAGAGAACACAACCAGTCTGACACTCAGCTCCAGTCTGAGGCTAGCTTTAGATGACCTGCGGTGGGTGTGGCCTATTACATTCACGGTTATTAATAAGGTTTATATTTCATCACTTTTTAAGTGACAAAACAAAGTTCTCGTTTTTAATTTTCTTTTTTCAGTGACAAAACAAAGTTCTCGTTTTTATTTTTTATTTTTTAAGTGACAAAACAAAGTCCTGCGTGAACGCGCTCGTGACTTCATAATAAACGTAGAAGATAAGAAGGAAAAAAGACGAGAAGGGAGCTGTGGCGCTTTGACACAACTAGCTCTACAGCTCCCTCTAGTGTCCAATGAGCTGAAAGTCTTCAAAGAACCGAAGAAATCCAGTTGCTTTTAACACTTGTTGGATTATCATGATCTACTAGGCTAGATCTAAGCCTGTTTGAGGTCAGACTTTATTTTATTTTGGGAGGAAACAAAAACAGGTGTTTTATTATTTTTTGGGCCAAGACTTCAGACAGTTTGGAATAGATATGTTGTATATGGATTTAGACTGAACATGTGTCAAAACAGTGTTAATCAGATTAAAACAATAAACATATACATTCAGTAAGTATGAAGCAATCAGATATTTGAGTCTGCACAAACAGAAATTAAATATTTATACATGGTATGAATATTTGAGGGCTGATCAGGAAACCATCAGATAAAAAAATCTGACAGAAACCAATTTATTTTATGCTGATCAACTTTTTTACTATTCTAAACATTAACATGAAACACTACTCTAAAAGTATGAAAAGAACCTGATCTAAAACCATCAATTTTAAAATGTTTCTTGAAAGAACGTGTTTAGGGTTTGGGGATGTAATAAAGCAAACCAGGCTCAAATCCTAATTATTAAACATTTATGAATAATTAACAAATCTAGCACCAGTTTTGCATAGCACAGGTAAATCTGATACCAACGTCGACTTCTTATTGGATCAGGACCTCCTTGTAGAAGTTGGTCTCAAAAGCCTCAGGAAGTCTCACCCCATGACTTTTGAAGTGGACTTGATAGAGCTCCTGGTGACCGGGTCACTCTGAACCGTTGTGGCAAAGAGTCAGGGTGATGTGGTTGAATTATCCAGTTTGATTTAACAAGTCACTGATAAAAAAAAACTGAGGTTGGTTGAAAATAGTTGACAAAAATGATAAGTTTCTTGATTTAAATGAACTAATGTTGGAAAAGTAGTTAAAGAAAGGAGGGTAGGTCTGAGTTAGGAGCTGCATGGGCTCATCTACTACACCTGCTTCCACCAGGAGCAGGACTCTGGTTCTGAGCTGAAGACCATGAGAGAGCAAGAGAGAGCCTGTCTGGATTAAACCAATGAGCCTGGAGTTAAGAAAGACTACTTTATACCAAGTTTCTCCAAACCTGACTCTAAAATTCCAAGAAACTGGGAGTAAAACTTATAGTTTAGAGGAGAAAGTTGTTTTGATTAGCGTCTGGTGAGAATCAAGGTCTTCCAGCTGTAGAGGAGGAGTGTGTGCAGAGTCGCACGCACGCACGCACACACACACACAACGGCTCACTATGCTCCAATGCTCCAACCCACCCCATCAACACTAACCCCACAACAAATATGATAAATAATAAGACAAACTCCAAGGTATTTATAGGTCTCAGTTGGCTCCAGAGGTGAAGAGTCAAGAAAAAAAAGTTTAAGATGTTTTTCAGATTTATCCAGATCTTTTCTATGAAACAGTAAGGAGTAGGACTTGGTTTTATTAAGAAGAAGTTTATTGGCTGAAAGCCACTGCTGAACTGAATTGAAGTCGTGTTGTAGAGAACAGTTTATGTCGTGATGGTTGGCTTACTGCAGTAAATAACTGTATCATCGGCATAAAGATGAATATTGTAATCTGTGCAGCATAGAGGCATATCATTAACAAAAATAGAAAATAATAAAGGTTCCAGAGAAGAACCTTGAGGGATACCTTTAGCTATGCCAGTAAAATCAGACTGAGAGCCCCTATATGACACACACTGGAGACGATGATGCAGATAGGAGTTAAACCAGAGTAGAGATGATCTCGAAAGGCCAATAGCTTGCAGTTTATCCAATAAGAGATAGTGGTCAACTAGATCAAATGCTTTGGAAAGATCCAAGAAAACGGCGACGGTACACAAATTATTATCAAAGCTAGAAAAAACATCATTAGTGAATTTTAGGAGAGCAGTGGTTGTGGAGAAGTGTTTTCTGAAGCCTGACTGACACTGAGTAAGTTTTTATCTGAGATATAGTTATATAATTGATTAAAGATTATTTTCTCAAAGACTTTGACCACACTGTTAATTATTGAAATTGGCCTGTAGTTGTTCAGATTTTGTGGGTCACCACCTTTATGCAAATGAATGACTTTAGTGCATTTCCAAGCAAGAGGCACTTCACAGGTATCAAAAGACAAATTAAAAAGCACAGCTAATGGGGGTGAGAGGACATGAGATGCAAGTTTAATGAACTTACTCTCTAGGCCGTCAGTGCCAGGACCACTGGTAGAACAGAGCCTACCTGTTGAACAGCTAATGGACTGACATGTCTAAATTTAAAGGAACTATTACAGGGCTGGCTAAATGGATCTGCGTGAAAACCAGATGAATCAACAGATGAAGTTTGGGAAAAAAGCAAGCTAAAGGCATTGGAGATCACAGCTGGGTCACTAGTTGTTTCATTGTTAACCATCACATTGTTTGTAGCTTTTTAGTTTTGCCAGTTAAAGTGTTAACTCTCCTCAGGACTGCTTTGGGTTGCTCAAATCGTTTGTCAGACTGTCTCTATAGTAATTGGCTTTGGCATTTCTAGTTTGAGTTGTGCATATATTACATAAACGTTTATATTCTGCTCTGTCCTCAGGTAGTTGTGATTGTTTATATTTAGTCCAGGCCCTATCCCTACGTTTAAAAAGATTAATAAGATCACCATCAACCCAAGGCAGATGACGGCCTTTGACTTTAATGGATTTCCATGGGGCGTGTCTGTCAATAACTAACATCACTTCACTGTAAAAAAAGTCCCAAGCAGCTTCAACATCTGGAATTAAATTAATCCGATCCCAGTTTATCCTTGAAAGGTTGTCAATAAATAGATTATTGTTAAATGATTTCATTTCACGTACCTTAATATATTTGGGAGGAAGGTGAGGAGCTTTAATTTTCCAGATACAATAAATAATGGAGTGATTACTAAAACAATCAGCGAGAACTCCAGAGGTCATAATTCTGTTTGGATGAGACACAAGAATCCAGTCAATGAGAGATCTAGAGTTAGGGCCGACTCTAGTGGTTCAGTGATGATCTGGGTCAGGTTCGCACCGTTAACCATGTTACGTTCTGTCAAGGTAGAAGAATCATTCCAGTTTAAGTTAAAGTCACCCATCAGAATAATTTCTCTTGAGACTCCCAGTGATGATACCATGGCTAAGATGTTCTTAACAGACTCTAGTTTAGGAGATGTAGGTGGTCGGTAGACGTTACCAATAATCAACTGTTTATTTACATGAAGAATAACTTTAACAAATATACCTTCAAAAAGCTCAGGTTTTACCTCAGGAATAATTAACTGTGAACACAAATTTAAAGAAATGTAAGTAGCGACTCCACCTCCCCTGGAATCTCTGTCAGCCCTATAGACTGAATAATTATCAAGATGAATACTAGAGTCTGTAGTACTGTTAGTGAGCCAAGTTTCAGATAAAGTGATTATATTAGGATTGTTGTAGGTCAACCAGGCTCTAAGCTGATCGATTTTGGGAAATAAACTATGAATATTAAGATGTATGGCATGGAGACCTTTACCCATAAAATAGATGTTTGTAATAATTGAGAATAGATATGATATGATGAAACATTAATGGTGACTATAATACTGTTTGACTGAAACCACATTTAAATCTGTGTAAACTATTCAACAAGTCTGACAGCCTTCCTGGAGGACCAGCAGCCAGAAGATCAGAGGAGCTAATGGACAAACTGCACCCTGTTGTTTTTTCTTTTTTACTTAAAAAACATTTCATCACTTCTAACAATCAGAAGTGTCTTCATGGAGTAAAAACTAATACCTATAAAGGATTAGAGAAAAAAATGTTGCCTAATTTAATTCACCCCAAAAATACCTGTACAACAAATGTCCTATTACGGTAAATTAGATCACACCAACAAGCAGGTGTTTGGTGACTTTTTGGTTTCCTTTGAAAAAACTGGAGCAGGAAGGCCACCACCTCTTCAAAATCCCAGAATGCTTTGTGTTCCATCCACTGATATTCCGTCCCATGTATATTCTGCTGAAATTCTGAATGAAAAAACATCTCATTGGACGAGTCAGCACGTCAAAAACCAGGATAAACCTTTATAACAAAAACTCTAAAATATCTTCATAATCTTCTATAAAGAACAGTTAAATTATAGGACAAATAGGGAATTTGTCTTTTATATACAAATCCTAAAAATCAATAAAAAGTCCTAATCTCCAGAAATCAGGTGAAATTTAAGCTGTCAGTCACGCAGTTTGGACAGAGCGCGCTCCCATTCACTTTATGAATGACAGGCGCGCCGCGCGCGAGCACGGCTTTCACCTGATGTGTGACAGGTGACAGATAACGGGACCTTCGTCCAACCCGCTGATCTACTGGTTTTATGGACCAGGCAGATCAAAGTATGAATTGTTAAAAGTCTGGACTGTCGCTGGTCCACCAGGAAATGATCGGTTCACCAGAGCATCCAGGTTGACACGGAGCCTCCTTCTCCTCCTCGCCGAACTA
>SSNR01000293.1:783408-796046 GCA_006937965.1 Callopanchax toddi
GGGGGGGGGGGGGGGGGGGGGGGGGGGGGGGGGGGGGGGGGGGGGGGGGGGGGGGGGGGGGTGAACCTGAGCTCCAGGAGAAAACCCCCTGGCAGCACAAGGTGTCAGAAAGTCCAGTAAACAGGTGACCTGCTCTCTGGGAGGTGACATAACCGTTGTGCTGCCATTTTTTTTTAGAAAGCATAATACTAAAACTTTACAAGATTAAAAACATAATAACCCAGTTAAAAGTTAAAAGGTTTGGAAGTGAGGCAGACAGGTGGGAATACCAGCGTCCATAAACAGCTGGCTAGCACTGCTCCAGCGAGGTACCTCAGCCCATCATTGTAAGGGACCTGAAACTTGTACAGAGTGCTTCCATAGCTCTGTCAAAAGAATCATCCTGTACCTTTCTCCTCTTATCAAAGTTCTTTCTGTATTTTCTCCCTTCTTGATTCTCTGATGGGGATTTGGTGGACTGAGCCTTTGAGGACGATGATTTATTTTTGGACTTACGTCGTTTTTTGGACACTTTTTTAGATGCCTTCACAAGTGAAGGGTCCTCCTGTACATTTTGGAAAGTGATTCTTAGGTTGAAAGTGACCCGTTTACGCCTTTGACCTTGATCCTGAGCCCTCAAACCAGGTGGGTACATGTCAGGAACACGGCCTTCATCCACCAGTTGACTGTGTGTCAAATTGTTCTCTTCAAACAACTCTTTTTCTGACAGTTTTCTGTATCGTGTCAGCAGCTCATCTCTGTGCTTTTTACGCTGAGCCCACAAGTAAGAAGAATTCTTGCTTGAAGAATTGCTTGGTTTTGTTCGATGGAGGACGGCACGGTGAGCCCACATGTGGGATTTTGATTCACAGCTGTGGTCAGGAGCAGTCACAGGCTCTACTGCTACGGGTGCTGGTTTCTTTGTAGAATCGCATTCTATCTGTGAATCTAAGAACGTGACTCCTCTGTAGCGAGCCAGCTGTGTAAACCTTTGTTCTTCTTGTTGAGTCCTCTTGTAGAATTTTGACATAGAAGAACAGTTAACACTTGCTTTTAAAATAGATTTCAATTCATTTTGTCCATTTTGAGATCGTTTCCAAGATTCTCTTTCAGAAAATCCATTCCAGAAAAGCCAATCACCTCCCCTTCCCTTTGTTAATTAATTCAGGAAACATCTGCCAAATGTTAGAGAATTCCAGACTTTTCTTTCTCATTGTAAGATTTTCAGAGCCAAACTTGAAATTAGATGATTTAGCCATCGATCAAGAGAGGGGCAACAGACGTTGTTCCAACACAGTGCAATTGATGGTTTGGCCTGCAGGAGGCACTAATCAATCATTTTCCTTTCATTATTAGAGAGAGAGAGAGAGAGAGAGAGAGAGAGAGAGAGAGAGAGAGAGAGAGAGAGAGAGAGTGAGTGAGAGAGAGCAATTGTCAGGATATAAGCCCTATATACGTAGTACCCCATATTTCAATGCAATAAGTCATATATGGAACAATCAGAGAATTGTTTAATAAATATAATGCTTTATTGTACTTTATGTAGCATAGCTATTGCTTTTGCCATTTTTATTTTTACACTATTAATATGTGGCTTCCAGGAAATATCTTCATNNNCCCCCCCCCCCCCATATTGGCATGAAATGGTACAGTCCTGGGCCCAGTTTAGTTATTATATATTTTCCCTTTCAAATATATTTTTTCATAAACAGGCAGATATACGCATGACATATATGCATAAATCATTCATAACTTTATAAAAACAATGTTGTAAATAAATCTTAATAAAATAAAAAACATAAACAAACACAAACAAAAAAAAAAAAAATTAACTTACCATGTCAAATATTTAAGAAGAACAAAGTATAAAACCAAAACATCATTACTGTATTTGTGTAAGTATTCCTAGTCAGCCAATCACCTCCCCTTCCCTTTGTTAATTAATTCAGGAAACATCTGCCAAATGTTAGAGAATTCCAGACTTTTCTTTCTCATTGTAAGATTTTCAGAGCCAAACTTGAAATTAGATGATTTAGCCATCGATCAAGAGAGGGGCAACAGACGTTGTTCCAACACAGTGCAATTGATGGTTTGGCCTGCAGGAGGCACTATTCAATCATTTTCCTTTCATTATTAGAGAGAGAGAGAGAGAGAGAGAGAGAGAGAGAGAGTGAGTGAGAGAGAGCAATTGTCAGGATATAAGCCCTATATACGTAGTACCCCAGATTTCAATGCAATAAGTCATATATGGAACAATCAGAGAATTGTTTAATAAATATAATGCTTTATTGTACTTTATGTAGCATAGCTATTGCTTTTGCCATTTTTATTTTTACACTATTAATATGTGGCTTCCAGGAAATATCTTCATCAATAATTACCCCCAAAATTTGACTTCCCTCACTCTTTCATTCCAATGTTTCCACATTTATATAATATATAAATATACTCGCATGTAAGGTACAAACACAAATATAAATGCATATATGTAATGTGTGTAATGTGCATGTGTACATACGTATACTGTATGTCTGTCTATATGTTGCACACTAGAATAAAGAATCAAGGTGATGTTCTGTGGCTATATTAATCCATCTTGGCTGTTCCACTGTTAACACTGACAAGAACACCGTGAGCGCCTCCTCACTTCAACAGCTCTGACTAACTAGTACAACTATCAGCATAAACAACTCAACTCTAATAACAATTAGTTCAATTACAGCTCACCTTCAAGCACAAACAATTATAGCAGCACTATCATTCAAGTCCCAGCACAACCGGTAAAAGTTAGCTTAGCTGCTAGCATACTTAGCTAAACATATAAAACTAACATTTTACAAAATAAACACACAGGGATAAATGGCCAACTTTCCCTCACCTGCATATCTGAGGAGAGGTGTTTTCATTATTAATGTTAGGAAACGCTAAGTCCTCCCTTGGTTGTTTAGCGCTTGTGTAAGAAAATAAATGGTAAACGCACTATTGCATTGTGAACTGCTGCTGATTATACGAAATAGTTCAGTGATCTGATCAACACTTTGGGCTGGGGCTGATAATAGGCTAAGTGGTACATCTAAAAATAATTAGAATATTGTGAAAAAGTTCAATCATTTTTGTCACTCGTTTCAGAAAGTGAAACTCATGTATTATATAGATTCATTACACATAGAGTGAATTATTTCAAGCCTTTATTTCTTGTCATTTTGATGATTACAGCTACAAATAATGAAAATCCCAAATCCAGACACACAGGTGTGATACCTCCAGGTAAAGCAAACCCTTTAAAGTCAGACTACCTAAAGAAACATGTTATGTTCTGCCCCCTGGTGTCCAGTTCATGCCCGTGTTCCTCCTCCTGTGTCCTGCACTAATCCCCTCCAGGTGTGTCTCGTCTACTTGATTAACTGCTCCCTCCCTATATATGCTGTTTAGTTCAGTCACTCCCTGTCGGTTCTTTGTGTTGTATCTCCAGCCTCCAGCCTCCAGCCTCCAGCCTCCAGCCTCCAGCCTCCAGCCTCCAGCCTCCAGCCTCCAGCCTCCAGCCTCCAGCCTCCAGCCTCCAGCCTCCAGCCTCCAGCCTCCAGCCTCCAGCCTCCAGCCTCCAGCCTCCAGCCTCCTGCCTCCTGCCTCCTGCGTCCACTCCAGTCAGCAATAAAGCTGTTCTGTGTTTAATCTCATGTTCCTGCCTCCGTCCTCTTGCGTTTGGGTCCTGCACTACCCCGGTCATGACACAACATATGTAATTTCTACCCATGTATGTGTGTGTATCTCTGGATTCATCCTCCCACAGACAACAACATGCCTGAAAGATGCTTATTCAAAGCCAAGTGAATAAACATGAACAAGTGGATTAGTTTATAAAATGTGAGTTTGTTCTTCTTTCACCTTTACTGACATATTAGCTCCATTAAAGCTTTTTCCTCTGGAGCCATCCAGTGTAATCCCAGTCCTAAAAACTGAATTGTTTGTGACACTTCTGCCCATCTTTTTGTGAAAGTCTTTGACCTGATTGAACATTTCAGTTATCTCCCAAACATCACTGTCTTTGTGTTGATGCACCTGACTAACAGCGTGCTATTTTTGTGTAAAATGTGCATTGAGTGCCCTCTGCTGGCCTGAACCAGTAAGGACAGGCTGATGAATGTTTCATGAAGACAGGAAGGAATCAAAGTGTGTTTGTTTTGTTTTTTTGTCCTGATTTTATTTACAGATTTAAAAGGAGAAAAATCACTTAAAACCAAACTGAATACTTGGAGTTGTGATCAACAAACATCTCTATTTTATTATTTCTATTGTGTTCAAAATATTGTAGATAACACATTTAACCTGATCAGAGCAAAAACAAACAAAAAAGAGCATGTTTTTTCCCCAGTAACAAATGATTTATTATTAGAACACAGAGATATAAGAGGGTATCATCTGTCAAAAATGCTAATGAGCTGTCAAAATAAGCCCCGCCCCCACGTGTCAAAACAAACCCCGCCCACATGTCAAAATAAGCCCCGCCCACTCACGTGTCAAAATAAGCCCATCTGTCAAAAATAAGCCCCGCCCCCTCCCACGTGTCAAAATATGTCACAGCCCACCGGAAATATGCCACCGGAAATACGTCGCCGGAAATACGTCACTGGAAGCGGATGTTTGGACTCGGAAGGCATGATCACGTAATGGGGCTAGCAGCTAATGGTGAAGCTAACAGGTATCTGCCCATCTACTGCTCCTGATGGTGGATGTCATGTACTGCAAGCTAAATTGAAAAGCTAGCGAGTTACCAACGCTGAAACTAGCTTAAAAGTTTTTGCTATTAGACAGGGCATGCATTTCTAGCCTTCATAATAATATGATCACAGTAAAATCTCTGTTTGCTAACGGGTCCTAGCTTTCTAGAACCTGACTGGGCACACCCCCCAACATGTACCAGGACACATACAGGCAACAACATGTCCGAACATGCCCTGACATGAAGCCCCTGACCTGGCTGGCCCCTATTGGAGGGCTCAGCAAATTTGAATACAGCACCCCCACCCTTTTGTTCTACTCATACGGCATGGTCATGGCCAAATTCAGTCTTTATTCCCACCTTTATCACGAGGCCAGGCTGCATCAGGATCCATTGAAGACACCCTAATTTTCTGAAGGCTGGAAAAAAGCTGCAGTATTCTCTGACTGGAACTGAAGAAATCTTTTATTGCAAAGGGGTACTGGTGAGTAAAATTGTTCTTATTTCACATGAGGGTAGGGTGTACACTGCAAAAACTGATATTTAAGAAAGTTTAAAAAGCCATGTTTTTAGACATTTTATTTTATTTTAGTATGAAAAGAAAAAATATATCCTAAGCAATTATTGTACAAGCAAAAGCAGCTCATTTTAAGAATGCATGTCTAACTTTTCCCTAAAGTGATAATATGCAGTTTTGCTTGTTTTGGGTGCCCTCTGCTGTCCGTTTTAAATCACTGCATTAAAAAGTTAGCATATTGTTTCAGCTTCTGAACCCCTAAATCTACCTGTTGAAATGTCTCCTCAGCCTTCATAGCTTTCTACAGGAGAGGTTATTTACTCCTTCAAAGAAATCAGCTGTGTTCAAGCAGGGTGAGATTGAAAAAAATCAGGAATCATGAACTAAAAACACTCCAGCGCTAGCATAATAGCTAGCCACATTGGGTTAGCAGCCTAACCCTCGTGAGACACGTGACTTCCTGGGTACCATGACGGTGACGGAGATCTTGCAATCGTAAGTAAGTAAAGTTTATTTCTATAGCACCTTTCACAGAAAAAATCACAAAGTGCTTCACAGAAAACAGAATCAAACATGATAAAACAAATAAAATCAATAAAACAAACAAAATATCATTACAAATCAAAATCATTAAACAACAACAAGAGAACACAAAATAGTTATTTAAAAGCAGTTTTAAATAATTAGGTCTTCAACTGCTTTTTAAAGGAGTCCAGACTGTCTATACAGCGTAAAACTAAAGGAAGGTCATTCCAAAGTCGCGGTGCAACAGACTGGAAGGAGCGATCACCTCGACTTTTAAATCTGGTCCTTGGAACTGTTAGGAGATTCTGGTCTGTGGACCTGAGAGCTCGGGTTGGAGCGTACGGCTTTATCAGTTCAGTAACATAAAGAGGAGCTTGACCATGTAGGGCCCTGAAAGTTAGAGTCAGGATTTTAAAATGAACTCTACATTTAACAGGTAACCAGTGCAGAGACCTCAGAATAGGAGTGATGTGATCTTTNCGGTTCTACTCCGAGTCTCTCCCGAATGTCCGAGCTCCTCACCCTATCCCTAAGACTGAGCCCGGCCACCCTGCGGAGAAAACTCATTTTGGCTGCTTGTATCCGCGATCTCGTTCTTTCGGTCATTACCCAAAGCTCATGACCATAGGTGAGGATTGGACGTAGATCGATCGGTAAATCGAGAGCCTTGCTTTCTGGCTCAGCTCCTTCTTCACCACAACAGACCGGTTCAGCGTTCGCATCACTGCAGACGCTGCCCCAATCCGCCTGTCGATCTCCTGCTCCCTCCTTCCCTCACTCGTGAACAAGACCCCGAATACTTAACCTCCTCCACTTGAGGCAGGACCTCTCTCCCGACCCGGAGTTGGCAAGCCACCTTTTTCCGACCGAGAACCATGGACTCAGATTTGGAGGTGCTGATCCTCATCCCAGCTGCTTCACACTCGGCTGTGAACCTCCCCAGTAAGAGCTGAAGGTCAGAGCCTGATGAAGCTAAGAGGACCACATCACCGCAAAAAGCAGAGACGAGATTCTCCTGCCACCAAACTCGACACCCTCCACAGCACGGCTGCTCCTAGAAATCCTGTCCATAAAGGTTATGAACAGGACCGCTGACGAAGGGCAGCCCTGGCGGAGTCCAACCCTCACTGGAAACAGGTCTGACTTACTGCCGGCTATGAAGACCAGTCTCACACTCCTCTGGTGCAGGGACTGAGTGGTCCTTAACAAAAGACCATCCACCCCATACTCCTGGAGCAGCCCCCACAGGGTGTCCCTGGGGACACGGTCATAAGTCTTCTCCAAATCCACAAAACACATGTGGATTGGTTGGGCAAACTCCCATGACCCCTCCATCACCCTAGTGAGGGTAAAGAGCTGGTCCACAGTTCCACGACCAGGACGAAAACCACATTGCTCCTCTTCTATCCGAGATTCATCCATCGACCGGACCCTCCTCTCCAGTACCCTGGAGTAGACCTTTCCAGGGAGGCTGAGGAGTGTGATCCCCCTATAGTTGGAACACACCCTCTGGTCCCCCTTCTTAAAAATGGGAACCACCACCCCGATCTGCCACTCCACAGGAACTGCCCCCGATGACCACGCAATGTTGCAGAGACATGTCAACCACGACAGTCCTACAACATCCATAGCCTTGAGATACCCAGGTCGGATCTCATCCACCCCCGGGGCTCCGCCACTGCGTAGTTTTTTGACTACCTCAGCGACTTCTGCCCCAGAGATTGGACAGTCCGTCCCCAGGTCTCCCAGCTCTGGTTCCTCATAGGAATGCGTGTCGGTGGGATTGAGGAGCTCCTCAAAGTATTCCTTCCACCGCCCGACTATAGCCCCAGTTGATGTCAGCAGCTCCCCGTCCCCACTGTAAACAGTGTGAGCGAGTTGCCGCCTTCCTCCCCTGAGGCGCCGGATGGTTTGCCAGAACCTTTTTGGAGCCGACCGATAGTCTTTCTCCATGGTCTCACCAAACTCCTCCCACGCCCGAGATTTTGCCTCGGAAACTGCCACTGCTGCACCCCGCTTGGCCCTCCGATACCCATCAGCTGCCTCTGGAGACCCACAGACTAGCCATGCCTTGTAGGCCTCCTTCTTCAGCCTGACGGCTCCCCTAACCTCTGGTGTCCACCAGCGGGTACGGGGGTTACCGCCACGATTGGCACCGGCTACCTTGCGACCACAGCTAGCAACAGCCGCCTCAACAATCGCAGAGCGGAACAAGGCCCATTCGGACTCAATGTCCCCCACTGCTCTCGGGACGCGGTCGAAGCTCTGCCGGAGGTGGGAGTTGAAGACCATCTTGACAGGCTCTTCTGCCAGGCGTTCCCAGCAGACCCTCACTATACGTTTGGGTCTACCAGGTCTGCGTAGCATCTTCCCCTGCCATCTGATCCAACTCANAAAAATTGAAGTGAAACTGAAAAATGAATAGAAACTCTGAAAATAAAGTGTCAATGTAAAAAAGAGTTATTTTTGTGGGTTTGTTTCAGTTTCAGTGTATTTTTCGGTTTCAATTTTTTTTCTTTCAGTATCAATATTTTATTTTTCAGTTTTAACATTTTATTTTTCAGTTTATTTTTTTCTTCAGTTTCAATGTATTTTTTTTCAGTTTCAGTTTACTCTGTCATCGTTTTAGCCCCATACATGTGTACATACGTATACTGTATGTCTGTCTATATGTTGCACACTAGAATAAAGAATCAAGGTGATGTTCTGTGGGTATATTAATCCATCTTGGCTGTTCCACTGTTAACACTGACAAGAACACCGTGAACGCCTCCTCACTTCAACAGCTCTGACTAACTAGTACAACTATCAGCATAAACAACTCAACTCTAATAACAATTAGTTCAATTACAGCTCACCTTCAAGCACAAATAATTATAGCAGCACTATCATTCAAGTCCCAGCACAACCGGTAAAAGTTAGCTTAGCTGCTAGCATACTTAGCTAAACATATAAAACTAACATTTTACAAAATAAACACACGGGGATAAATGGCCAACTTTCCCTCACCTGCATATCTGAGGAGAGGTGTTTTCATTATTAATGTTAGGAAACGCTAAGTCCTCCCTTGGTTGTTTAGCGCTTGTGTAAGAAAATAAATGGTAAACGCACTATTGCATTGTGAACTGCTGCTGATTATACGAAATAGTTCAGTGATCTGATCAACACTTTGGGCTGGGGCTGAGAATAGGCTAAGTGGTACATCTAAAAATAATTAGAATATTGTGAAAAAGTTCAATCATTTTTGTCACTCGTTTCAGAAAGTGAAACTCATGTATTATATAGATTCATTACACATAGAGTGAATTATTTCAAGCCTTTATTTCTTGTCATTTTGATGATTACAGCTACAAATAATGAAAATCCCAAATCCAGACACACAGGTGTGATACCTCCAGGTAAAGCAAACCCTTTAAAGTCAGACTACCTAAAGAAACAACATGTTATGTTCTGCCCCCTGGTGTCCAGTTCATGCCCGTGTTCCTCCTCCTGTGTCCTGCACTAATCCCCTCCAGGTGTGTCTCGTCTACTTGATTAACTGCTCCCTCCCTATATATGCTGTTTAGTTCAGTCACTCCCTGTCGGTTCTTTGCGTTGTATCTCATGCCTCATGCCTCATGCCTCATGCCTCATGCCTCATGCCTCATGCCTCATGCCTCATGCCTCATGCCTCATGCCTCATGCCTCACGTGTCCACTCCAGTCAGCAATAAAGCTGTTCTGTGTTTAATCTCATGTTCCTGCCTCCGTCCTCTTGCGTTTGGGTCCTGCACTACCCCGGTCATGACACAACATATGTAATTTCTACCCATGTATGTGTGNTATAGCAGCACTATCATTCAAGTCCCAGCACAACCGGTAAAAGTTAGCTTAGCTGCTAGCATACTTAGCTAAACATATAAAACTAACATTTTACAAAATAAACACACAGGGATAAACGGCCAACTTCCCCCTCATTTACATGGACTTCTAAACATCTCATACAGTGCTACAACTGGATTATCTGAGCATTGTTAACACAGACGAGAGCACAGTGAGCGCCTCGTCACTCCAACAGCTCTGTCTGGACGTGCGGACATAGACATTATATACGTAGACGCCCCATGGCCTGCCGCTGGGCGTATCAGCATCGCCGCCATCTTGGATGGGTCCCTCGCTCCACATATAACCAGAGTTAATTCATCAAGCGTCGCACTATTGAAAGCAGATCGCATGGAATTACCTCTCACAAGTAAGATTTAACAGCATTATTGGTTATTCGACCGTTCATAAAACTGTGTAAATGTCATCTACGTGTCATCAACGTGGACACATTGTTGACAATGATTCCTGAACTGCTCCCAGTTCAGCGTTATGTCTGCACATCCTGCTTCAGTCAGGATCACTGGAGAGTTTCTTTGATTGCGTTAGGGCATCAGGTAGAATTTGAACAATTATTGGACATTTTAGTCTGTTTAGACGGGATATTGTTTCCATCTGGGTGTGCAAACTTTAGATCAGATTTTTCTTATACCTATTCATCCTTATTTTAGTCTGTTTTGATGTAGTAGTAAGTACATTTTATTTATATAGCACCTATCATAGAAATAAATCACAAAGTGCTCCACAAAAACATCAGTTTAAAGACTATCCATCCATCCATCCATCCATTTTCTGTAGCCGCTTATTCCTCCACAGAGGGTCGCGGGGGGAGCTGGTGCCTATCTCCAGCGGTCAAGGGGCGAGAGGCGGGGGACACCCTGGACGGGTCGCCAGTCCATCGCAGGGCCACACAGAGACGAACGAGACAAACAACCACGCACCCACTCACACCTAAGGACAATTTACCAGCCCAATTAGCCTGACAGTCATGTCTTTGGACTGTGGGAGGAAACCGGAGTACCCGGAGGAAACCCACGCATGCACGGGGAGAACATGCAAACTCCACGCAGAGAGGCCGCAGAGCCGGGATGCGAACCCACAACCTCCTTGCTGCGAGGCAACAGTGCTAACCAACTGCGCCACCATGCAGCCAGTTTAAAGACTATTAAAAACAAATAAAAAATGATGTGGTATACCTCTCAACCTGCTCGTCTCATCAACCCACCTCCTAAAGTGAACTGTCTGATGGTCCAGAAGTTGTTTTTGCACCCGGGGAACTCACTGCAGAAACCCAGTTTGGGATCGACAGCCCCCATTTCATGCTTGTGTCATTTGTAGTCTCTGTATTTCATAAATTAAGGCTCCACCACATTGTGCCCTTAACCACCCAGAAGTTAGAGTGGCAGAACTCTGAAGAAGCTGTTCCAAAAAGAAAGTTTTTCAAGGGGTTTAGCTCCCTATAGCCCCGGTGTGTATGTACTGTATATGTGTGAAAAAATATTGTGAAATAAACTCAATCAAATCAGAAATTTTTTTATTAAGGAAACACAAACAGCCTCCAACACAGCAGCTCTCCATTACTGTCACTGTGTGCATTTGCTTGGAAATCTGCAGATAAGATGTTTTAAAGAGCTGACTGCCAGATGTTCAGCCAGGTGAGAGTGTGTATGTGTGTTAGGAAAGTTTTCGTTGTGTGTGTCTGTCTCACCGTCGCGGGACATGCCGACAGCCAGGCATTTCTGCAGACGGCAGTGCTGGCAGCGGTTTCGGCTGGTTCGGTCGATCTGACAGTTTTTCTGGCGAGGACAGGAGTACGCAGCGTTACTCTGCTGACTCCTCCTGAAGAAACCCTGAAACCACAGGCAAACNGTGTGTGTGTACGTGCGTGCGTGCGTGCGTGCTTGAATGTGTTGGTAGTTCTGTGTTGTAATGCTGTCATTGACTGTTATCTTTGATCTGCTGTCTTGTTTACTTGTTCTTTCTTTTTGTTGCAATGGAAGAGCCCCTCGAAAACGAGATGTCTCATCTCAAGGGGTTAATCCTCCATATAAACATATGTTAATAAATAAATAAATATTCTGTTGATACGGACCTGCAGAGGCTAAAGTGTTTTGCCCTTAGTGGTGAACTCATCATCAGATGGATTTAATGAGGATTATGTGAATGGATTGGGACTGAAGTCTATAGAAATGCTATTTAAAATCTGTATATTTCAGCCTTTAGCTTTAGATTTGCTCCCTGATTCTCCAAACTGAAGTCCCTCTGGCTGATGTCTACTGCTTATATAAACAACAAGTTACACAAAATAACCATTTGTTGTGACAATTTTTCCTCTCCACATTTCCATGTTCTCATTCTCTGAAATGTTTATATTTATTAAGTATATGTCAGTGGTCGGGGTGACTGCAGGACCCAAATGCAGGTGGAAGGAGGCAGGATGAGGCTGGTGAACCTAAAGGGCTTTATTGGCTGGAACAATAACCACATGGAGGAACACAAGTAGACAACAGGAGAAACAAGACCGGGGATGCAACATGAGGAAGCAACAGAACTAAACAGCATATATAGGGAGGGAGGTGATCAGGGAGACCAGACACACCTGTGGAGGATTAGTGCAGGACACAGGAGGAAGACAGGGACGACCTGGACACAAGGGGGCAGGACATGACAGTAGACTAATATTTTTCTGATGATGTTCTCCTCTGTCTCAAACACAGCTGTAAAGTTTGGTCGTATGTCTAAAAAGCAGCGGGACAGTTTGTACGCTGAGGTTCAGAAGCATCGCCTCCAGCAGCAGCAGCAGCAGCTCTGCCCCAGCCTCGGCAGCCCGAGCCCGGGTGAGGCCGAGTCGCTGTCCCCCCACTACACTCTGTCCTCCACGGGCCTCACAGAGCTGTCCGATGAGACGGACTGCTATGTGGAAAAGAACTCACCTGATGGAGGATCTTTAACGTCTAAGGTCTGTGGCTTTTAAACTCTAAAGTGTTGGAATGAACTTGGACTGAGTTCCGGTTGAACCATCTCACCCATAAACAGG
>SSNR01000294.1:7998-30416 GCA_006937965.1 Callopanchax toddi
CTATATTACCTGTTAGCTAACCTCTACAGTTAGAACTCTATATTACCTGTTAGCTAACCTCTACAGTTAGAACACTATATTACCTGTTAGTTAACCTCTACAGTTAGAACTCTATATTACCTGTTAGCTAACCTCTACAGTTAGAACTCTATATTACCTGTTAGCTAACCTCTACAGTTAGAACACTATATTACCTGTTAGCTAACCTCTACAGTTAAAACACTTATATTACCTGTCAGCTAACCTCTACAGTTAGAACACTTATATTACCTGTCAGCTAACCTCTACAGTTAGAACTCTATATTACCTGTTAGCTAACCTCTACAGTTAGAACACTATATTACCTGTTAGCTAACCTCTACAGTTAGAACACTTATATTACCTGTCAGCTAACCTCTACAGTTAGAACACTATATTACCTGTCAGCTAACCTCTACAGTTAGAACACTTGTATTACCTGTCAGCTAACCTCTACAGTTAGAACACTTATATTACCTGTCAGCTAACCTCTACAGTTTAGTGAGGCCATTTAGTTTGTGTGAACTGAATTACTGCAGTAGAGCCACAATGGTTAGTTGACCAAATCAGCGGTAAATTAATGTAATTGATCAGTTGACATACTCAACGATTAGTTAACGTTATCAGTGATTTATCTACGTCAGTGGACTCCAACATTCTTTGTGCCATGGACCGGTTGAATGCTGAGCAAAATTTCTACAGACCAGTCGAATGGGGACTGGGCTTGGGTGGTATCCTGTTTTTGATACCGTCACACGTCCTCCACATTTTACTGGGGTATACGTTGTTACCATGACCAGGGTTGGACTGGGACCATAATTCGGTCTTGGGACTTTTCAGACCTAGAGTTGTTTCAAACACCTTAAATTAACAAACTGCAGCCACATCTCTCCAGATCTGACTAGTCATGAACATTAACCTGGTCAGAGGACTACTTTCTGTGTATAAAGGCTCCACCCACTTTGAGTGATGTCACTAATGGGTGTGGTCCTTACGGTAGATAAGTGCCAGATCTTCGGACTGACCCAGACGACCCGCTGAGGTGATGACCTGAGGTCACCATCTCAAACATCACATCAGAGCTGCCCTCATCCTCATCCGGCTGGTAAAGGTTTGACCTGCTCACTTTGGACCAATCACACCATCTCCATGACGATGACCACTTGGCTGCAGTCGTCGGGTGCCGGCGTGGCACTGGTGGACAAACACAGTGAAAGTTCGTCTTCTGTGCCGAACTGACCTCTTGCAGGACAATCCACACTATCGTGGACATCAGTGTTCCCTCCTCCTCCTCCTCCTCTCCTGCCGTCCTTCTCCTCCTCTTCCTCCTCCTCCTCCACCCTGCATCTGCACACCTCAATCCCAGAATCCCCAGTGAGTCTCCGATGTCTGTACTGGCTCTCGTCAGCTCCCACGTCATCTTCTTCGTCCTCCTCGTTGTCCCTGTCCTCCTGCTCCTCGTCTCCGTCCTCCCAGCATGGAGGTCCAGGCTCAAAGACGTCCACGCACGGGGAGAAGACGGTCTGCTTCGGCGGGGACTGAGTAGCCCGGGGCGACGGGGAGAGGGAGGACGTGTGTCCAGACGAAGAACCGACCTTATCGGACTGATGCAGAGCGGAGAGGGGGTCCAGGAGCAGTGCTGGAGCTGGGAGGGGGGGAGGGGCCTGGGGGAGCGCTGTAAGGGGGGGAGGGGCCTGGGGGAGTGCTGTGAGAGGTACGTGAGACGTGGTGAGGGATGTCTCAGACTGGATGGTGATGGACGGACAGGAGGAGGACGTGGACTCTGGAGATGGACAGGAGACACCTGGAGGACTGAGGGACTGAGGACTAGATGGTGACCCAGAACCAAATCCAAACTGGACCTCTGAAGGCAATGGTGGCTCAGAAGGTTCATGTGAGACCAGAGCAGGTCTTGAATCCCCTACTGATGACGTCAAGACAGGATGAGACACAGCAGAGTCTGAGAGCTGGACCAGACCTGAACCAGGACCCTGAACCAGACCTGAACCAGGACTAAGTGGAATCTGGACTAGACCTGACCCAGGACTGAGAGGACCCTGGACCAGACCTGACCCAGGACTGAGAGGACCCTGGACCAGACCTGACCCAGGACTGAGAGGACCCTGGACCAGACCTGACCCAGGACTGAGAGGACCCTGGACCAGACCTGACCCAGGACTGAGAGGAGTCTGGACCAGACCTGACCCAGGACTGAGAGGAGTCTGGACCAGACCTGAACCAGGACTAAGTGGAATCTGGACCAGACCTGACCCAGGACTGTGAGGAGTCTGGACCAGACCTGAACCAGGACTAAGTGGAATCTGGACCAGACCTGACCCAGGACTGAGAGGACCCTGGACCAGACCTGACCCAGGACTGAGAGGAGTCTGGACCAGACCTGACCCAGGACTGTGAGGAGTCTGGACCAGACCTGACCCAGGACTGTGAGGAGTCTGGACCAGACCTGACCCAGGACTGTGAGGAGTCTGGACCAGACCTGAACCAGGACTAAGTGGAATCTGGACCAGACCTGACCCAGGACTGAGAGGAATCTGGACCAGACCTGACCCAGGACTGTGAGGAGTCTGGACCAGACCTGACCCAGGACTGAGAGGAGTCTGGACCAGACCTGACCCAGGACTGAGAGGAGTCTGGACCAGACCTGACCCAGGACTGAGAGGAGTCTGGACCAGACCTGACCCAGGACTGTGAGGAGTCTGGACCAGACCTGACCCAGGACTGAGAGGACCCTGGACCAGACCTGACCCAGGACTGTGAGGAGTCTGGACTAGAACTGACCCAGGACTGAGAGGACCCTGGACCAGACCTGACCCAGGACTGTGAGGAGTCTGGACCAGACCTGACCCAGGACTGAGAGGAGTCTGGACTAGAACTGAACCAGGACTGAGAGGAGTCTGGACCAGACCTGACCCAGGACTGAGAGGAGTCTGGACCAGACCTGACCCAGGACTGAGAGGAGTCTGGACTAGAACTGACCCAGGACTGAGAGGACCCTGGACCAGACCTGACCCAGGACTGTGAGGAGTCTGGACCAGACCTGACCCAGGACTGAGAGGAGTCTGGACTAGAACTGAACCAGGACTGAGAGGAGTCTGGACCAGACCTGACCCAGGACTGAGAGGAGTCTGGACCAGACCTGACCCAGGACTGAGAGGAGTCTGGACTAGAACTGACCCAGGACTGAGAGGACCCTGGACCAGACCTGACCCAGGACTGTGAGGAGTCTGGACCAGACCTGACCCAGGACTGAGAGGAGTCTGGACTAGAACTGAACCAGGACTGAGAGGAGTCTGGACCAGACCTGACCCAGGACTGAGAGGAGTCTGGACCAGACCTGACCCAGGACTGAGAGGAGTCTGGACCAGACCTGACCCAGGACTGAGAGGACTCTGGACCAGACCTGACCCAGGACTGAGAGGAGTCTGGACCAGACCTGACCCAGGACTGAGAGGAGTCTGGACCAGACCTGACCCAGGACTGTGAGGAGTCTGGACCAGACCTGACCCAGGACTGAGAGGAGTCTGGACCAGACCTGACCCAGGACTGAGAGGAGTCTGGACTAGAACTGACCCAGGACTGAGAGGACCCTGGACCAGACCTGACCCAGGACTGTGAGGAGTCTGGACCAGACCTGACCCAGGACTGAGAGGAGTCTGGACTAGAACTGAACCAGGACTGAGAGGAGTCTGGACCAGACCTGACCCAGGACTGTGAAGACCCTGGATCAGACCTGACCCAGGACTGAGAGGACCTGCTTCTGTCTCCTGGTTTGGGTTTAAGTCTGTGGGTTTGGGGGTCAGACTTAGAGGATCTGGGTCCTTGGTGGTCTGTGTGTTCTGGACTGGAGTAGGGTTTGTCAGAACAAGGTCTGGAGCTGGAGTCAGACCAGGTCCTGGGTCTGGGGTAAGGTTTTCAGGTCCTGGAGTGAGCGTGGGGGTTAAAGGCTCCCCTACAGGCACAAAGCTGGGATTCTGGTCTGGGGTCTGAAGGCTGGCAGCAGATGTTTCAAAGGCCAAAGTTTTGTGGAGATCTGGAGTCGGTGCTGAGGCTGGGCTACAAGGACCACTGGCTGGATTCAAGGTTCTGGTTAAACCAGGAGTCTCCAGGGTCCTGGTGGTCTTACAGCCTCCAGAAGAGTCGGCTGATGGACTAGAAGGTCCTGACATCAGGACTTTGATGGACCGGAGTGGTACCGTGTCACTAGAGCGCGGCGCCGAGTCGAGCTGTGGGATGACGGGCGACGTAGCTACAACAGAGCCAGGTGAGAGCAGGTGCTGAGGGGAGGTCGCCGTGGTAACAGTCTGGCTGGGAAGCGATGAGTCCTTGGCGTTTGGTCCCTGAGCTCTGGCGTTTTCGGCGTCTTCGATTTCGATGGCCAGCGTAGCGACCTGTCGCTTGGAGGCGAAGCGAGACTCGCTGGCCTCCAAGCAGCATGCGGCGGCCGCTATGGTCTCCATGGTGACATCAAGCGTGAGGGGAGTGGCCTCGCTGGGCGTGGAGGCGTGGCTTGTGTCCGTCTCATAGGTGATAGGTGCTGATAGCGAGGAGCTACATGGAGAGGAGGGGCAGCAGGAGTCACAGGAACAGCTGGAGCTGCAGGAGAGACAAACGGTTTGGTCTGAGATCTAAACCTGAGACAGCAAACATCAGAAAACCGGCTGGAGTCAGCGCCAGGTTTACCTGTTGTCGGAGCTGAGAGAGGACGGCCCGTCGCTCAGCGGGCGGTGCAGCAGCGGGCCATGTTGGGTTAGCAGGTGGGGGTCGGTGGCACGAGGCGGCTGCGGGTAGCGTGGGGCGGTAAACACAGAGCTGTAGGGCGGGGGAGGCGTGGAGGGCTGAGCTGCAACCTCCTCGTACGACGGCAGCTTTAACGACGCCAGGAAACCTGGAGACGGAGAGATCTGGTGTTACGGAGCCAGACGAGTCTCATCAAGAACAAACTCCACAAAGCTCCGTCAGAAACTCACTCCCTCTGGTTTACGTGTATGATCTGGAGGAACACGCGTAGTGTAAACGAACACGATATGAAGTGTTAATCTGGAGGAACACGCGTAGTGTAAACGAACACGATATGAAGTGTTAATCTGGAGGAACACGCGTAGTGTAAACGAACACGATATGAAGTGTTAATCTGGAGGAACACGCGTAGTGTAAACGAACACGATATGAAGTGTTAATCAGGAGGAACACGCGTAGTGTAAACGAACACGATATGAAGTGTTAATCTGGAGGAACACGCGTAGTGTAAACGAACACGATATGAAGTGTTAATCTGGAGGAACACGCGTAGTGTAAACGAACACGATATGAAGTGTTAATCTGGAGGAACACGCGTAGTGTAAACGAACACGATATGAAGTGTTAATCTGGAGGAACACGCGTAGTGTAAACGAACACGATATGAAGTGTTAATCTGGAGGAACACGCGTAGTGTAAACGAACACGATATGAAGTGTTAATCTGGAGGAACACGCGTAGTGTAAACGAACACGATATGAAGTGTTAATCTGGAGGAACACGCGTAGTGTAAACGAACACGATATGAAGTGTTAATCTGGAGGAACACGCGTAGTGTAAACGAACACGATATGAAGTGTTAATCTGGAGGAACACGCGTAGTGTAAACGAACACGATATGAAGTGTTGAATGTGCGTTTAAAAACTGAGAGAAATCTGTGAGACTCTCTTAACGTGTCAGGTCAACAAACGTCCTCATTGGCTAATGAATCTGTCAATCAAATATATGATTCCGCCCGGTCTGTTTGCTTTCAGCCAATCGCGTGGCTCCTTAGAAGAAACCGGATGGGTCTCATGTGCTCAGTGCTGTTTACATGGCGGACAAGAGAGAAACGGCGGGATTTTACCTTTTAAACGTAAGAATATTAAAATCTGGCGGTTCTAAAATTAAAAGCTTAAAGCTGTCGTGTTGTTAAGCTTTTATCAATGGTTTGTAATATATTTTTATTTCAAAAATCACAAGATAAAAATATAAACGAGCTAGCATGGCGGGGCCCACAGGTCTTCATGTAGCTTATTATTAGCTAAGCTAATGTCGTTTATTGCGACGGGTGGGGATAAAGGATTTAAGGACTTCTCGTTAAATATAAAAACCCAGTATATTCTTCATTAAAATGTCTTGTAGCTTTTTACAGCTGAGAGCAGTACTGAGTCTTATTTAAAATATAAATTGAATCGTTCTTGTTTTTTCCTTGAAATAAAGTGTTTGTTTTTTTTACTCAAATATTTTTATTAAATTTTTTGCATAAAGAAGAAACATAAAAAAGACAAACAATAACATACCCAAGACCATTAATCACAGATAAGTAAATTCAATTTTGTCATTTTACAAACATAAACAAGTAAACAGAAAACAAATTTGAACTTAAACAGTGACAGACTATCTGTCCAGGTCATTTAACATATTGGTCATGGTATGTACACAATTCCCCCTAATACCTAACCTTCCCACACTGCCAATAAGCAAATAAACTATCAACAGAACAACATGTAAATAAAATACGTTAAATAATATAATAATAATAAGTTTCACAAGGCATGGGGACCCTTCCTTGAGTACTTTTCAAATTCTCAAATTCAAAACTAAGTTCATAACCTACCCTAATGGGCTTGTTGTGTTTGTTTGTTTGTTTTTCTTTTCTCCTTGAATGCATTTTATTTTATTAATTTATAAATAAAGTGTTTTTAATGTCATATTTATAATGATCCAAAAAGATGTCAGTATTGGTGGATGAGGATCATCAGAGGCTCGTCTTTAACTGCAGAGCAAAAACTGTTGAATGAGCCCAAAATGTGGCCCAAGGGCCATTTGTGGCCCCCGATAGTTTTGTGGGGCCCTCACATCTGTTCATGCAGAGAGATGCTTTTAAAAGTTTAGAACATTTCTTTACTAATGTCAGGCTAAACGTGACCCAGGAGAAAGACCCAGGTCCTGGTCCTGATGCTGGAGGAAAGTTTAGTTTACAGAAACTAGAAAACCACCGACCAATCAGATCCAGGAAATCTGATCATGTTGTTCAATCAACTGACTTCGGCGTTCCTACAGGTCCTTCTAGTCAAATTCAAGTCTTTTTTTAGGACATTTTAAAACCATTTATATATAAATTTAATACCCATTTCACAGACCTACCAACAAGGAAAAACTAAAATTCTTGAACATATGTTCATTTATTTTTAAAAGAAATGTGGAATGTGTAAAGTATGACAAGTTATTTAATCAGAATAATCCTGGTTGACAGATGAAACCTTTGAGGTGAAATGTGATACGGAGAAGTGACGTACAGCTAGGGCTGGGTACCGGTAAATGTTTTTCAATACTACTACTTTAACGATACCTATATGTATAATTCTTAGAGAAAATAAGAAAGTACTTAAAGTTATTTTAATTAAACAAAAAAAATGTATGGCATATTTATGCATTTATTATTATTATTTATTTATCTCTTACCTCGGAGGAGCGGCGCCTTTATAGGGACATTTTATTGTAAAAGTACCGAAACTTAGTAGCGAAAATTTTTTTTTTTTTCGGTACTAAGTTTAGGTAGCCAGCCCTACATACAGCACACATTTTAAGACCCAGATATCAAAATTCAGATTCATTTATTAATGACCACACAAAAGGTTGGTGGAATTTGTTTTCAGTACAGCAAGGAACATAATTCAAGACTTTTTCAAGTCTTTTTAAGGTATTATTTCCAAATTCATTAATCCAATGCTTTTAAGACTTTTTAAGGACCCGCGGGAACCCTGTGACTTTACTCTGTTTATAATATTGTTAGTTTTTAATGTGTTTTGAGCAGAAAATCTAATATTCTCAGTTTTAAAGTCAATGTCTCAAAAGATTTGGACACCACTGGTTTTAATTAATCTACTAGTAAAACAAACGTCTGCAGTTTGTACTATTAAGTTTAATATTATTAAAATCGAAGAGAAGAGAAACGCTGATGAAGACGAGTTTTAAGCAGTATCGAGTCGTCATGACGACAGACAAACGGCTGAACCTGCTGGCGGGTCGTTGCTACTGAGGATGTCAGTGACAGATGTGTGTTTGTCCTGCTGGAACCAGACGGACATAAAGCAGACTCACTGAGGTCCAGCATGGAGGAGGGGAAGGAGGTGGCTCCGTGGTACGCCAGCAGGCTGATCTCCCTCTGCCTCTGCTGCTGCTGCACTCGGAGTTTAGCTCGGCGGTGGCGGTAGGCGCAGCAGCAGCTGAAGAGGATGAGGACGGTCCACAGCAGCCAGAACCCTGAGCGCGCACACACACACACACACACCAAAAGTCACTGAAATGCAGCCGTTTTTTCATTTCACACTTTAAAACTAGAGATGCATCAATACCTGATCTCCAAACCACGAGTGCCTTCATTTGAGTATTTCACGATACCAAGTACCAATAAGTGGACTAATGAATGCAACCAATAATGAATCCATATTTACTAGTACTTTACTGAATTGAGTTTTAGCTCTGTTGGTACGGAGGCATTCCTTGATTAAAACTTTATTTTATAGCTTTTCTTCCTTGTTGAGACCAAAATAGATGAAAGATTCTGAAGATCTGATGTTAAATAGTCAAGTCAAGCTTTATTTATATCCAACATTTCATGCATAGCAACACAGTGTGCTCTACAGCTAAATACATAAATGAAAACATGCATAAAATCAAGAAAAATACACACGTGCACCAGTACATACATACACATATATGTACATGCACACGCAATCATGTATATGCACCTAAATGCACAAGCACATACATTTACTTTCATGTGTACACGCTCTTCAACATATGTGCATCTGCACAATTCGCATACCAAAACATTCACATGCACACCAACATACATGTACTATAGTCCTCATTCTAACAAGTACACCAACATACATGTATATAGTCTTCATTTTAATAAGTACAAGCTGCAGCCATAAATCAGATTTCCTGAAGTTTTTTATTGAAAAATTTCACTCTAATCTTAAAGTATTCTGTAAAGATTTCTGTAAAGTATTCTGTAAAAATTCTGGAAATAATTCTGGAAAGTATTCTGGAAAGAATTCTGGAAAGTATTCTGTAAAAAGTTCTGTAAAGTATTCTGTAAAAATTCTGTAAAGTATTCCGGAAATAATTCTGTAAAGATGTCTGTAAAGTATTCTGTAAAAATTATGTAAAGAATTCTGTAAAGTACTCTGTAAAATATTCTTAAAGTATTCTGTAAATAAGTCTGTAAAGTATTATGTAAAGAATTCTGTAAAATATTCTTGAAGTAATCTGTAAAGAATTCTGGAAAGTATTCTGTAAAGTATTACGTAAATAATTATGTAGAGTATTCTGTAAAGAATTCTGTAAAGTATTATGTAAATAATTTTGTAAAGTATTCTGTAAATAATTTTGTAAAGTATTCTGTAAAGATTTATGTAAAGTATTCTGTAAAGTATTCCTGGAGTTCTCTAGAAGGACTTCTGTAGCTCCATGTGATGGATAAGTTCAGGGTATTTATGTTCTCTGATGCAAAGTGGAGTAAATACTCAGTAATACCTGCTGCCTCATTGTTAAAAATAGGAACTTTAGAATAACAATGTCTTAGACTGACGGGTAAAACACCTGGTAGACATTTCAGTGGTTTACAAATAGAACCCAACTAAAATAACAAAACTAAGAAAATCCAAATCAATCTGAGGACGTCTGAAAACATTATGTCCTCAGATTGTAACCTAATAAATTTAGGTGAAAGGAGCAGAACCATAAAACGTCGGGTTAAATGATCACTTACACCAGAGCTCATAGTAGTAGGTGCAGCAGCCGGTCTCTCCGCAGCAGTGTCCCGTCTCACACAGATAGCCCCCGTTAGCGTTAGCCCCAGGGCAGTACCGCGGTCTCCCCAGCAGGGGCAGGCTGCCACCGGAGTGGTACTCCATCGCACCCCCGCTCTAGCAACACTCAGCCACCAGCCACCGCTACCAGCTCACCTGAAGCTGCTAACAAGCCGTTAGCCGCTGAAAGGTCCCAGTCTCAGGAGGCCTACATTGTGGAGCGGCTGGTTTTCTGGATGAATTTCACATCTGGAGAGAGAGGCTTTCTCAGCCAGTAGTTAGCTGCTAACTGAGAGCAGGTTTTAGAAAGTGATCTACATCTTCAGCTAAAAGGCTGGTGTTCTGGCGGCGTGATAGTGGGGAGCGCAGCGGCGCCACTAGCCTGGCAGTGTCAGGTCCATTTTCAGATCAGAAGCTCATCAGGTCCCCCAGAGGTGAACAGACCACTCAGACGCTACGACAATAAAACACTAGGGGTTCTGCAGCAGCAGGAGAGGACGGCAGGCAGGGCGGGACGGGACGACAGCCAATAGGAGGGTCCGAACTGCAGGGAGAGACAGAAAACAATTGTTTATTGATAAACAACCAAACTACAGGCCTGTTTGATATGCATCACTGCACCGAGTCAAACCTCAAGAGACACAAAGCTGCCACTCTGTCCGACACACACACACACACACACACACACACACGTACACGTTGTCATGTACTACAGGGCACCATGACTGAAGTACTGCTAAGCCTGGGCTGTGAATTAAGAGCACATTTTCACCTTTAATCAAGCATTTTGATCATTTTATAAAACGTAGTTCCGTAGTTTATAAATGTCTCAGTCCAACTAAAGATCACCTCATCTTTACTCTCGACTCTCAGTAAAACCTCAGAAACACAGTGACTGGTCGTCACAGAAAACAAACCCTCAAACATTTTTACTAATACTTTAAACACAGAAAAACTAAAGTTTACAAAAATGCAACTCAATTTTTTTCTTACGTTTATTGTCTAATTTTATAAATACAATAATTTTATAACCATACCTCAAAAACAAAATAGAAATAAAATCTACGTGTGTCAGCTGCAGTACCCAGGGCTTCCACCAGAGGGCAGATGTGACTAGGAGTGGAAACAGTAGGTTTTTAAGAGCTCCACCTCTTTAATAAGATCTGTACTTTCCTCAAAACCTGCTGTAACCACTCCTATTCATGTCTTTCGCCCTCTGGTGGAAGATCTGAGAACTGCAGCTGGCACATGTGCATTTTATTTCTAATTATTGATACATGTTAAACATTATTACATAATAAAAATGATAATTACATAACTGGTGTATTAACATTAGCCAATAAACAGTTAAACATATCTATCTTTTTAATATTTCATGCATTTAATGTTTATTTAAGTTGTAAAAGTAAAATTTTCTGTGCATTCACAGACAGCGTCACAAAGTTTTACATACGTTTGTGTTAATTCCATCAAAAATTTGCACCACTGCAGGAACAACACGCTGCTCAGCTAGGTGTGAAAATGTGAGCATAAATCAGAATCAGCCACTCCAAATAAAAGATCATAAAATCAATAACTTTATTAGTTCTGCACCAGGAACAAAGATGAGGACAGTAAAATCCTGATGCCCTCTGCAGGTTCACTCATGTGTTGCTCCGAGATCTCATGGATATTTCTGTCAGAGCGAACAGCAGCTGCAGTGCAGACACACAAACCAGCCCAGTGGTGACAAAAGTGGCTGAAAATCTACAGCAGAACTTTAGAGTCACTGTAGAAAAATATATATAAACAGAGCTGGGGGAGGGGCGAAGGCATGAAATAAATCCAGAAACTCGACTACATACATCACCAGGGAAAAAAAGGGATTTTCTCTGATGCTGCAAAGTCTTAATTATGAAGGAAAGGTCTCATTTTAAACCACTAGGGGTCAAAATTACGAGAATCAAACATTAGACATTCTGCCATAGTAAATTCACACATTTATAAAATAAAACCTTCAGGATTCAAGTCTTAAATTTCCATCAAAATGTAGATGTTTACAGAGATTGGTCTATCATAAAATTACATCTTTGAAACTCTTGTTTTTCTTTTACAACAAGGTCACCTGGAATTTCTCTCAAAACAGAAAAACATCACTAATTTATCAGAAAAAGAAGTTGGAAAAAGGAGGGTGATGTTTTATACTGTATGAACAAACGTTCTATATGAAAGTCATCAACTGCTCAGCAAATAATAAATAGATGAAAACATTTCTGTGATTTTTTATTACAGCGTGTTTCTCCAGATCCAGATGTTCCTCCTGTAAATTTACAACTTGATTCTTACTTTTGTTTATTTGCTAATTTAGAAAAGATTCAATTGTTATTTTAATTTGAGGGAATTTAAAAACAATGACAGTTTAATTTAAATATGTTTTCTAGCAAATTCATGAATTTACTATGCAAGAAAATAGATTTATTCTTGAAATTAAATGCCTTAAAATATGAAAACTGAACATTTACCTAAAAAAAAAACAACTTTTTTTTTAATGTACAAGTTTATTGTGTAAATATAAAACATTAATCTAGAAACGTCTGAGAGACTTCTACTCATCTTCATATGTTATGGTTTTTTTTCCTGTAATGTCTCTAAAACACGTAAAAGTCACAGGAAAACTTTTGAACCCCTGAAGAACAACTGATGAGAACTTCTTTAAAATATTAGAAGAATTCATGGAACAAAGTGCTGGGAATGAGAACTGGATCAGGACTGAGACTTGAGACAGTAATAGTAATAATAATATTAATAATAATAATAGAAGACAATGAGTCCTGGTAATTAGTTGCCATCTTTTAACTAACTGGTTTAATGGATAACAGACATTAAATGTTTTTAACGTGCTGTCAGTATGTTTAAAATTAGATTTACCTGTAAATACAGGTGAAAAAATTTAATATTCTTCAACTTCCTCCTGAAGGTCCAGCGAGCAGCAGGGTGTCCCCAAAGGGATGTTTTTAAAGTGATTAAAGGTCCCCATGTTACCGGTTATACAAGTGTGTACACACACACACACACACACACACCACCGGGCCAAGTTCTGTCTGCATGCTGCAGTGCTGCACACACACACACACACGCACGCACGCACGGCCGCGCGCACACACAAACTCTGCAGCCTGGCGTTAGCTAAAACATGACGGCTAGCGGTCAGTGAACGCAACACCCGCACACACGAAGGCCTCCCTCCCGCCACAGAACGCAGATTCCGTTAAACAGCAGCGGAACTCCCGCGGTCAGCGCTAACCGGCCCGCAGACCCCCCGGTAGCTAACGAACAGGACCTCCGTACCGCTCCATCCGGGTCAGGCTGCTCGGTGCTCGGTGCCGCCGTGGCTCCGCTCCCCGCCTCCTCGCTCTCCCTCTTCGCTGCGACCCTCCGCGAGCCCCGCCGCCATCAGCGCCAGCGGCACGTGAAGCTAGCGCCGCGCGACGCGGTCTACTTCCGCCGCGTGGCGCTTTCAAAATAAAAGCAGAGCAAAAAAACGGGTTAAAAAATGAAGACTTTCATAAAACATTATTTAAAAAACTTGTTAAATTACGTGAGCAATGAAATGACGTGTGACATTAAATATTAAAACAGTGTTTTAATCAAAGAGCTCAGAGATAAACACAAACCCAGAGCTAAGCTCATCCTTTAGTCTGAGCTGGGTTTTATCATTATGTAATCAGGATGAATGGAAGTCCCTCAGGGTCGTTTTTAACTCGTCAGGATTATATAAACGGTTTAATCTAAAAGCCTTTATTTTGTAGATGTTCCCGCGCTGAAGCTAAACAGGAAGTAGTTGTGTTTATTTTGAAAAGCTGACAGCCGTCAGCAGCAGGCTGCAGAACTGACCCAGGCTGTGAGGAGACCGAACCCGGGCCTCGGTCCGACACCAGGAGCCCTCAGATCAGGACCCTCAGCAGGAACCGGGTCCAGGCTGGTCACGTGACTCGGGTCATGACCTGGCGATGAGGACAGGTCGCAGCAGAAGCGCACAGATCATGGATTCTCATGACGGACGCACTGGGCTGTGATTGGTCGTCGGCTGCGGCCAGCTGGCCAATCAGAGCGCGCGCTGAAGGAGGCTGCTGCCCCTAGCAACAGAGGACCGTCTTCATCCTCCGGGGGGGGGGGCAGTCAGAACGCTGAAACCTGATTCATTTTATTTTATTTTGTTAATATCGATCAATAAATGATGATGAATTAAACATGGAGGATCAGATCGGGTCCTTAAAGCAGCACTCCGGAGGATCTCATCAGGAGAGCAGTTTTTGAATCTAGCGTCCAAAGGCTCGTCCTCAAAACATCTCGACACGCGCGTCCGGTCGCGTGTACGCGCGTGCACACGGAGCATATACGTTGCGGACATGAACTGTACAGCTCAATGTGTAGGGTTTAATCACTCACAGTTCACAATCTTATTCCAACACTACGAGGGTCTGAAGAGCCCTCTCTGTCCCTGCTGCTTCTGATATTAGCTCTGTTAGCAGAGAGCTGCTGCTGGACTCTGAAGCTGAACTTGACTCGGCCCTGGATGAACTTTCTGACCAAAATAAACGCGTAACCCTGTCAAGCCTTGCCATTCTGTGAGGTGAAAGGTTTAAAAATAAAAATAAACCCGTCTTTAGCTGGAGAATGGGTAGGTTTTTAGTACCTTGATGCTTGATGGTGCAGCTTGATGACAAAAACCTTTAAAAAATGGATAAAATGCTTTTTGACTTTGTTTGGAAAAATAGGATCCATTACTAGAAAAAGACATGAACTCATCTGTTAATGGTGGGCTTAACTTTTTAGATTTTCACTCTCTGACTAATACCTTCAAGGTTAATTGGATAAAACAGTTCAACTAACCCACTTCAATATGGAATATTTTCCCAGTTCATCTACTTTCAAAATTGGGTGGTGTGATTTTTTCTGACTTGTAATGATATCGTTGGTAAGATCCCTGTTAAACTATCTGCTCTTCATCAACAGGCCTTTCGTTCATGGTCCCTCGTCTACAAACACAAGTTTTCACCACATAAATGTTTTTTGGAATAATAAAGATATTCTTCACAAACACAAATCCATTTTTATGGAGTATTGGTTTCAAAACAATATCAGTTGGGTAGATCAGTTATTTAATGAGGAGGGTCTCTTACTTACATATGAAGAATTTCTTGGAAAATATAATATCCCCATATCTCCTGGTGATTATGCTAAGGTCTTGTTGCTTATGTATGCTTTTTAGAAACCACAGCAGACTTGAAGCTCATGGATTATCTCCTCTGTCTCCACCTGTCTCCACCTGTCTCCATCTGTCTCCACCTGTCTCCATCTGTCTCCACCTGTCTCCACCTGTCTCCATCTGTCTCCATCTGTCTCTCCTCTCACACAGGTAATAACAACAAATCTGTCCGAGCGTTGTTTCAAAAAGACATAACATCGCTACCTTGCTCCATATTCTACTGGAATAGGTTTGTGAGTGATATACCCTGGAAAAAGGTCTGGCTTCTACCCAATAAATACTTAATTACTAATAAAATTAGAGATATATCTTTTAAACTTATTCATAGATTTTATCCAGCAAAATCTCATATTAAAATACATTTTAAAAAGGTATTGATATAACATGTGATGGTTGCAATGAATTTCCAGAAGCCGTTACTCATTTATTCTGGCATTGCCCTACAGTCAAAGGCTTCTGGCAAAAACTCTGTAACTTTATTCATGAGAAGATAAAGAAACATTTTATTATGTTTTGGAAGAATATTTTGTTTGGTCTGTTTGAAAATACCATGAACAAAAACTCTGTACACCTAATTAACCTGTTGATTTTAACAGCACAGTACCACATTCACTGTTGTGAATACTGAGGTAAAACCCATGTTTCACAGCATTCCTCAACACATTCTAACAGTTCATTATATCTATTCAACCCTCTGACCAACTAAAGGCAGTCAGAACTGTCGAATCTTAAGGTGTTCGTCTGAACTCCAGTACCCCTATTTTTTATTTTGTATTCTTTTCATTATATATTTATTTTATTTTCTATCATTAATCACTAATTCATGTATGTTAATATCTTTACAATTTCAAATATTAACAGTATACATATATATATATATATATATATATATATATATATATTTCTGTTTGTGGATCTTTTTCGAGCTCCCGGGTCTTCTGACGGAAGGTGAGCGGGTTTTAACCCGGTGTCCCGTGAAGAAAGACGCTGAACCTCCACCAGACTCCGTTAAATCGCTCCGTCACTTTTAGCGTCCGGTAGACAGCCTCTGTGCTCCAGCTGTGGAGGCAAACAACGGGTTAACCGGTCAAAATGATCAAACATGGACATGATTCATGCGCCGAATTATAGAGAATAGTCGGCTGTATGTTCCCTGATGAAAGTTTTGTTCTATCTTTATGGTTAGCGCACAGAATATCAAGGTTTGTTTAAATTAGACGGTTTACTAATGGACTTCAGTTAAGAGATGTACAAACAGCCTAAAATAAACTCCTGGACAAACCACGGCGCTCTAAAGTAATATTTGATGATTGTTATGTTCATTTCTCACAGTTCTTCCTGTTTTAACCTCCTTCCTCATTCAGACGGTCTCTACTGGTCTCAATAGGAGGGTCAGGGTCCTCGTCCTGGTCCCCAGTACATCCTGAAGGGGTCACCAGCTAGCAGTATAGCATAGCATGAATAAATCTGATGGTTTGAACAGAAACACCAGGTTTCTATGAAGTCCACACCTGGTTTTAGGGTTCAGGTCTGCTGACCAATCAGAGCTCAGCCTCTCTGGGTTCAGGTCTGCTGACCAATCAGAGCTCAGCCTCTCTGGGTTCAGGTCTGCTGACCAATCAGAGCTCAGGTTCTGGTCCCTGTGTTTGACCTGCAGGCAGACCTCTGCAGCCCAACACGGTGTACGCCGCCGCTCACACTGACGCCGTTCTCCCGTGTGCCGTCAGCCTATCACAGGCCACCGTGCTGGAGTGGTTGCACCTGAGGGGGTCGTCTGAGGTGACGCTTCATCTCTTTCTCGATGGAGATGAGCTGATGGAAAACCAGGAGCCGGACTACAGGGACCGGACGGCCCTGAAGGAGGACGGGTCCCTGACGCTGCGCCGCGTCAGGCGGGACGACGCCGGAGAGTACAGGTGAGTCGACTGTAACGACGCGAGACCGCTGAAGATCCTCTCCTCTGATTGGTTGTTCTGATCCAGGTGCGTCTTTAAACGAGGAGTCACCAGGAACCCCGAGGAGCTTAAAGTCTCTCTGATCGTCGGTAAGACCTGGCAGCTGCAGCAGGTTTCAGCCTTCTGGGAGATCGGTTCTGTGAAGGACCTGGTGCTGAGCCTCCAGGACCACCTGACCTCCAGGTCTCACTCTAAAGGTTAAAGGTCACGGTGCCCTGGTGGTCCAGGAGCAGGAGGAGCTCTGGGTACCAGGTAGAGGTCACGTGAGTCCTGACTGAAGGATCATGACGGTCTCTGGTCCTGTTTCAGGTCCAGGAGTCTTGACTGAAGGGTCATGACGGTCTCTGGTCCTGTTTCAGGTCCAGGAGTCCTGACTGAAGGGTCATGACGGTCTCTGGTCCTGTTTCAGGTCCAGGAGTCACATGGAGTCTTGACTGAAGGGTCATGATGGTCTCTGGTCCTGTTTCAGGTCCAGGAGTCACATGGAGTCTTGACTGAAGGGTCATGACGGTCTCTGGTCCTGTTTCAGGTCCAGGAGTCACATGGAGTCTTGACTGAAGGGTCATGACGGTCTCTGGTCCTGTTTCAGGTCCAGGAGTCTTGACTGAAGGGTCATGATGGTCTCTGGTCCTGTTTCAGGTCCAGGAGTCCTGACTGAAGGGTCATGACGGTCTCTGGTCCTGTTTCAGGTCCAGGAGTCACATGGAGTCTTGACTGAAGGGTCATGATGGTCTCTGGTCCTGTTTCAGGTCCAGGAGACCTGACTGAAGGGTCATGATGGTCTCTGGTCCTGTTTCAGGTCCAGGAGACCTGACTGAAGGGTCATGATGGTCTCTGGTCCTGTTTCAGGTCCAGGAGACCTGACTGAAGGGTCATGATGGTCTCTGGTCCTGTTTCAGGTCCAGGAGTCCTGACTGAAGGGTCATGATGGTCTCTGGTCCTGTTTCAGGTCCAGGAGTCCTGACTGAAGGGTCATGATGGTCTCTAGTCCTGTATCAGGTCCAGGAGTCACATGGAGACCTGACTGAAGGGTCATGATGGTCTCTGGTCCTGTTTCAGGTCCAGGAGACCTGACTGAAGGGTCATGATGGTCTCTGGTCCTGTTTCAGGTCCAGGAGTCCTGACTGAAGGGTCATGATGGTCTCTGGTCCTGTTTCAGGTCCAGGAGTCCTGACTGAAGGGTCATGATGGTCTCTAGTCCTGTATCAGGTCCAGGAGTCACATGGAGACCTGACTGAAGGGTCATGACGGTCTCTGGTCCTGTTTCAGGTCCAGGAGTCACATGGAGACCTGACTGAAGGGTCATGACGGTCTCTGGTCCTGTTTCAGGTCCAGGAGTCCTGACTGAAGGGTCATGATGGTCTCTGGTCCTGTATCAGGTCCAGGAGTCCTGACTGAAGGGTCATGACGGTCTCTGGTCCTGTTTCAGGTCCAGGAGTCCTGACTGAAGGGTCATGATGGTCTCTGGTCCTGTTTCAGGTCCAGGAGACCTGACTGAAGGGTCATGATGGTCTCTAGTCCTGTATCAGGTCCAGGAGTCACATGGAGACCTGACTGAAGGGTCATGATGGTCTCTGGTCCTGTTTCAGGTCCTGGTCTGAAGGACTTGTAGATGTGTGAGTGTCAACAGGTTTCTCTGGTGTTGTCATGGTGACGGTGTGTGTTCCTACAGCCGAGCTGCTGGACTTCACCCTGAAGGTCCACCAGACCTCATCTGGAGACCTGGACTTTGAGTGTGAGTGCAGCAGCTGGGGTCTGACGCTGGACGTCTCTGTTTGGGACGTCAGAGGGACCGTCCTCGCCCGTCGGACCGGGTCGCAGGTCGGACCTGAAAACCTCCACTCAGCCGTGGTGAAGGTGGCTGAAGGTATTACCCATAATCCTCCTGTGAACCACCCTGCTGCTACGTCTGACCCTCTACCGCCCTCTGTTGGTCCTGACAGGAACAGCAACAGGAAGCGTGACGTTGATCTGCAGAGCAGAGGTCTCTGAAGTCCGCCTGGACATGGAGACCAGGATCAGTTTCACAGGGCCAACATCTGGTAACCACTACACCCTGTTCAGGTCCCAGGTCTAGGCTGGTCTCTGTGTCCACTCGGTGACCTTCTGGCTCTTTGATCCTTGAGGTGGCCACACCTCTGTCTGGTTTTACAGACGACTTCAGACGTGGAGGTCCTCTGGTTCTCGCCATCGTCCTGTTTGTCCTGGTTTCTGTGGGACTCGTTGTGTCCGTCTGGCTGTGGAGGTCTGAGATTAGGACCACCTGTTCAGACGCTGCCAGGTCCTTCAGCAGGATTGTCATGAAGATAGAAGAGTCCCAACGTGAGTCGGACTCCTCACCAGACACCAGGACTCAGAGACCTGTAGTGATCTGTTTCTGTTCTCTCTGCAGAACCTGCTCCTTCAGACCAGCATGAAGATCCAACAGGTTAGACCTCCTACTGGGACTGGGACCAAATTCAGACTGAAGATCCAACAGGTTAGACCTCCTACTGGAACTGGGACCAAACTCTGACTGAAGAACCAACAGGTTAGACCTCCTACTGGAACTGGGACCAAACTCAGACTGAAGATCCAACAGGTTAGACCTCCTACTGGGACTGGGACCAAATTCAGACTGAACGTAAACGTGGTCCACCTGGGTCATTAATCCAGACTAGATGAAGTGGTTTTAGGACTGAGACGACCTGACCACATGGGACTGAGCAGAACCCCGTCCCTGTTAGGACCTGTTTGACAGACCTGCCTCCTGATTGGTCTCTGAGGTATTCACAGCGTGTTTTTTCAGAGTACGAAGACCTGGACCAGATGAGGACAACGGGAGCTGTGACCAGTGTGGACGCGTCCAGGAGGCTGGCAGAGGACGACCTGGGGGAAATGTCCAAGTACAGGGACAACATCATCGAAGTAGGACAGAAGTACGTTCCTCAGCGCTGGGGTTCCACAAGGTCCAGTTCTGGGACTAATCAGGGTTTCCTCCTTTAGCTGGTGTCTTTTCCTAACATCTCATCACATCAGTTGTTTATGTCCACCCATGTCCACTGTCCTCCTCAGACCAGGACCTGCATGGAGCGCAGAGGCAGGAGAACCTGGGTCTTCTGTTGACCCTGGTCTCGTTCTTCCCTTAAAGCTGGACTCCAGCTCCCTGGAGTCCAACTCCACCTCCTTCTTAAACATGTCCCTCCGTCCTCTCAGATCAGCCGTCTGCTCTTCTCCAGATGTCCTGAAGTCATGGTTTCCTTCCTGTCCTCTCCTGCAGGCTCCACTTCCACCCGGCCCTGATCGCTGCCATCATCTCCAAACAGTCGAAGGCAGGAACAGTCCTGGATGGGAGGGGCTTCGGAAAGTTTGACAGCAACTGCTTTGGGCTGATGCAGGTCGGTTAGTCGTTAGCCGTTAGCCGTCGCTGTGTCCGACGGGCTCCCGCTGACTGACTGTTCTGTCGATGCAGATCAATAAGTACTTTCACGTTCTGAAGGGAACCGCGTTCAGCATAGACCACATCGACGAGGGAACCACGTTTCTGATCCACCTCATCAAGACCATGATCTCAAAGAGGCCGAGGTGGACGGCGGAGCAACGGCTGAAAGGTGAAAACTTTAAACCCCTGGTCCAGTCCAGACCTCCTGATCCGGTCCAGTTTAACTCCTGGTCCAGTCCAGACCTCCTGATCCGGTCCAGTTTAACTCCTGGTCCAGTCCAGACCTCCTGATCCGGTCCAGTTTAACTCCTGATCCAGTCCAGACCTCCTGATCCTGTCCAGACCTCCTGATCCGGTCCAGTTTAACTCCTGATCCAGTCCAGACCTCCTGATCCGGTCCAGTTTAACTCCTGATCCGGTCCAGTTTAACTCCTGATCCGGTCCAGTTTAACTCCTGATCCAGTCCAGACCTCCTGATCCGGTCCAGTTTAACTCCTGATCCAGTCCAGACCTCCTGATCCGGTCCAGACCTCCTGATCCGGTCCAGTTTAACTCCTGATCCAGTCCAGACCTCCTGATCCGGTCCAGTTTAACTCCTGATCCAGTCCAGACCTCCTGATCCGGTCCAGTTTAACTCCTGATCCAGTCCAGACCTCCTGATCCGGTCCAGACCTCCTGATCCGGTCCAGTTTAACTCCTGATCCCGTCCAGACCTCCTGATCCGGTCCAGACCTCCTGATCCGGTCCAGTTTAACTCCTGATCCGGTCCAGTTTAACTCCTGATCCGGTCCAGTTTAACTCCTGGTCCAGTCCAGACCTCCTGATCCGGTCCAGTTTAACTCCTGATCCAGTCCAGACCTCCTGATCCGGTCCAGACCTCCTGATCCGGTCCAGTTTAACTCCTGATCCAGTCCAGACCTCCTGATCAGGACCAGTGTAACTCCTGATCCAGTCCAGACCTCCTGATCCGGTCCAGTTTAACTCCTGATCCAGTCCAGACCTCCTGATCCTGTCCAGACCTCCTGATCCGGTCCAGTTTAACTCCTGATCCAGTCCAGACCTCCTGATCCGGTCCAGTTTAACTCCTGATCCAGTCCAGACCTCCTGATCCGGTCCAGTTTAACTCCTGATCCAGTCCAGACCTCCTGATCCGGTCCAGTTTAACTCCTGGTCCAGTCCAGACCTCCTGATCCGGTCCAGTTTAACTCCTGATCCAGTCCAGACCTCCTGATCCGGTCCAGACCTCCTGATCCGGTCCAGTTTAACTCCTGATCCAGTCCAGACCTCCTGATCCGGTCCAGACCTCCTGATCCGGTCCAGTTTAACTCCTGATCCGGTCCAGTTTAACTCCTGATCCGGTCCAGTTTAACTCCTGATCCGGTCCAGACCTGCTGATCCGGTCCAGTTTAACCCGCTGATCCGGTCCAGTTTAACCCCCTGATCCAGTCCAGAACTCCTGATCCGGACCTGTTTAACTCCTGATCCGGTCCAGACCTGCTGATCCGGTCCAGTTTAACCCCCTGATCCAGTCCAGACCTCCTGATCCGGTCCAGTTTAACTCCTGATCCAGTCCAGACCTCCTGATCCGGTCCAGTTTAACCCCCTGATCCAGTCCAGTTTAACTCTGGATCCAGTCCAGACCTCCTGATCCGGTCCAGTTGAACTCCTGATCCAGTCCAGACCTCCTGATCAGGACCAGTGTAACCCCCCTGGTCTGGTCCAGTGTAACCCCCCTGGTCCGGTCCAGTGTAACCCCCCTGGTCCGGTCCAGTTTAACCCCCCTGGTCCGGTCCAGTCTCAGTCTATAATCCAGTTCTCAGATTAGATAAGCCCACATTCAACAGGCTCCATGTGCTTCATGGTGGTTCCTGGTCTACTCCTGTGAGTCTGAGAGTCTCAGACAGCCTGGACCTCAGCCCCCCCCCCCCCCCCC
>SSNR01000294.1:41312-56312 GCA_006937965.1 Callopanchax toddi
AATCCCTCCCGGTGCTCCTTCCCCCCTCCCCTCCTCCTCCTCCTCTCTTTCTCTGCCTCCTTCCCGCCAGCCATGATCCGTGGCGGGCTAATTCCCAGACGGTCTTCTCCTCCTTCCTCCTCCTCCTCTCCTCCTCCTCCTCCTCCTCGCGGGGCTGGTAAGTAGCAGCAGCACGCGCCGTCCATCTTCTCCTCCCCCCTCCCTCCTCCCCCCGTCGGACCGCATGCTGAGTTCACGGTATTTATCGGTTCTTATCGGGTCTGCCTTCTTTTCACTGATTGACCCCCCTCCTCCCCCTCTCCCCCCTCCTCCTCCTCGGGTGGCTGAGCCTGGGGGGAGGAGGGGGGGTGTTAATGTGTCGCGTGGGAGAGCCGTTTCCCCTCGCGGCCGGTGGCCACCGTGACCTTCTGTCGGAGCGCGCGCCGCCCGCTTGACCAGACAGGGTAATTAGTTACGCCCCGGGGGAGTGGGGGAGGGGGGGCGCACGCGCGCACACACACACACACACACACTGGTATCCAACTACAGGCACTCATCCAGACATGCGTGTAGTGTGTTTGTTGTGTACGCGCACGGAGGACTGAATGTTTCCTGTCTGGTTTTCTAATGTGTGCCTGTTTTTATATCAGTGTGAGGTCCTCCAGTCTGCAGGACTCTGTGGGATCAGGGGACCAGATCTGGACAGGTCAAGGGTCAAATTAAACCATGCAGACATTAAAAGGGTCCAGACCATGTGTTTAAAAAAAACAACAAAATAATTACAGGTACCTTAATAGAAACCAGCTAGTAGAAACCAGCTAGTAGAAACCAGCTAATAGAAACCAGCTAGTAGAAACCAGCTAGTAGAAACCAGCTAATAGAAACCAGCTAATAGAAACCAGCTAGTAGAAACCAGCTGGTAGAAACCAGCTAATAGAAACCAGCTAGTAGAAACCAGCTGGTAGAAACCAGCTGGTTTCTACCAGCTGGTTTCTACCAGCTGGTAGAAACCAGCTAATAGAAACCAGCTAGTAGAAACCAGCTAATAGAAACCAGCTAATAGAAACCAGCTAATAGAAACCAGCTAGTAGAAACCAGCTGGTAGAAACCAGCTGGTAGAAATCAGCTAGTAGAAACCAGCTAATAGAAACCAGCTAGTAGAAACCAGCTAATAGAAACCAGCTAATAGAAACCAGCTAATAGAAACCAGCTAGTAGAAACCAGCTGGTAGAAACCAGCTAGTAGAAACCAGCTAATAGAAACCAGCTAGTAGAAACCAGCTGGTAGAAACCAGCTAGTAGAAACCAGCTAATAGAAACCAGCTAATAGAAACCAGCTAGTAGAAACCAGCTGGTAGAAACCAGCTAATAGAAACCAGCTAGTAGAAACCAGCTGGTTTCTACCAGCTGGTTTCTACCAGCTGGTTTCTACCAGCTGGTAGAAACCAGCTAATAGAAACCAGCTAGTAGAAACCAGCTAGTAGAAACCAGCTAGTAGAAACCAGCTGGTAGAAACCAGCTGGTAGAAACCAGCTAGTAGAAACCAGCTAATAGAAACCAGCTAGTAGAAACCAGCTAGTAGAAACCAGCTAGTAGAAACCAGCTAGTAGAAACCAGCTAGTAGAAACCAGCTAGTAGAAACCAGCTGGTAGAAACCAGCTAGTAGAAACCAGCTAGTAGAAACCAGCTAGTAGAAACCAGCTAATAGAAACCAGCTAGTAGAAACCAGCTAATAGAAACCAGCTAGTAGAAACCAGCTAATAGAAACCAGCTAGTAGAAACCAGCTGGTAGAAACCAGCTGGTAGAAACCAGCTAGTAGAAACCAGCTAATAAAAAACTAGCTAGTAGAAACCAGCTAATAGAAACCAGCTAGTAGAAACCAGCTGGTAGAAACCAGCTAGTAGAAACCAGCTAGTAGAAACCAGCTGGTAGAAACCAGCTAGTAGAAACCAGCTAGTAGAAACCAGCTAGTAGAAACCAGCTAATAGAAACCAGCTAGTAGAAACCAGCTAATAGAAACCAGCTAGTAGAAACCAGCTAATAGAAACCAGCTAGTAGAAACCAGCTAGTAGAAACCAGCTAGTAGAAACCAGCTAATAGAAACCAGCTAGTAGAAACCAGCTAATAGAAACCAGCTAGTAGAAACCAGCTAATAGAAACCAGCTAGTAGAAACCAGCTAGTAGAAACCAGCTAATAGAAACCAGCTAGTAGAAACCAGCTAGTAGAAACCAGCTAGTAGAAACCAGCTAATAGAAACCAGCTAGTAGAAACCAGCTAATAGAAACCAGCTAATAGAAACCTGTTAATAGAAACCAGCTAATAGAAACTAGCTAATAGAAACCAGCTAATAGAAACCAGCTAGTAGAAACCCGCTAATAGAAACCTGGTAACACTTTTTGTGACCAACTAAACGTAGTAAATTAGTGATTAGCTTTAACAACAGTTATATCTCATTAATACCAGGTTACAGAGGATTGACTGACTGATTCTTGGTTTATTGTCTCTGACAGCTAAAACCTCTTGTCCCCTTTTTCTATCATTTTTACATTAATCAGATCTTCATGCCATCCTTTACATATATTGATGGTTTTAATGGACAACCTTTAAAAGAGAAATGTAAAAAAAAAAAAAAAAAAAAGAGGAGCTGGTGACATGTGACCCTCTGGGGTTTGTCGTCTGGAAGCTGTGATCAGAGCAGCTCTGGTGACTCCTGAAGGACCTTTTGTGATGTTGCTCTTTCTTCTCATCCACAGAGCAAACACAGTGACCTCACAGCGCTAACTATCTGCTGAGAAGACGTGTGTGGTCATGTCGAGTATGACGAGCGGCGTGTGTGTGGACAGCGACCTCTCCTCGATGCTACAGAGAAGCTCCGCCCCCTCTCACCATCACCCAAATCACCATGGTTATGGAGGACAGGGACAGGTGAGTCTAACCTTACCGAGACCCAGAACATGATTCTTTAGAGCACCAGGAGGTTACCTCAGACCTTAACCCTGACCTCCACCTCCTGGTAGGTCCACCAGTCCAGAAGGTCAAATATAAAATGAAGATCCCACAACAACATCAGAGTCACTCTGACAAGATCCTGGACAGGAACGCTTCTCTACGCAGGAGCTCATGACTGGAACCAGTGAAAGACTCATAATCTAGCTCACCATACCACAACAGCTCAGACTTGGAGATCAGGTCAGGTCAGGTCAGGCAGCTGATGCTCTGTGCTCCCCCAGGTCTACGGGAATAATGATAGAGAATCATTCCAACGGGTGGACCGCTAACTCCAGGCCTTCAGAGAAGCCAAAGAGGTCCTACTCCAGGTCTTTGGAGAAGTCCTACTCTAGATCTTAAAGAGGTCCTACTCCAGGTCTTTGGAGAAGTCCTACTCTAGATCTTAAAGAGGTCCTACTCCAGGTCTTTGGAGAAGTCCTACTCTAGATCTTAAAGAGGTCCTACTCCAGGTCTTTGGAGAAGTCCTACTCTAGATCTTAAAGTGTACACGTTGAGAGGAGCTAGCTGATGTGGTTCATCTGCTCAGAATGCCTCCTTGACACCTCCAGGGGGAGGTGCTTCAGGCGTGACCTTCTGGAAGGAGACCCTATCCAGGACATGTTGGATGGATTACATCTAGGCTGCTCTAAGAACGTCTTAGGATCAGACTGGAGGAGCTGGTGGAGGTGGCTGGAGAGAGGACAGTTGTTAGACCTGGATGTGGAAGGCGGTGAGATATGTGGAGCATTTAGCTCATTCAGGACCTGATGGAGTGGTTGAGTGTTGGAGCAGAGAACCATCTAAACGCCCCGGTAGATGTTTTGATTTGAAAACAACCTCTGAATGAAACCATGACGTCTTTGTTGCAGGTGTCGGGTCTGGCTCCGATGCTGGACTACACCACTGAGATGGACCGGTACCGCTCGTCCATCGCCAACTTCTACAAGACCAACGTCAACATGAACATGAACGTTACCAACTTCCCCCAGTCGGCCAAACTGGCGGCCCGTTTGGCGGCGGCCGCTCCCATCTTCCCTCCTGCTGCTGCCAGGCTTGGCGCCATGGCGACGGCGCCTTGGGGTTGCCACGACAACATGAACATGAACCACCCGGCAGCCATGTTCTGGGGCAGACCCAAACCCGTGGCGACCGCGCCGACACACCACCACCATCACCACCCCTCAGCGGCGCCGGGCCACATGACCTCCTCGCACCCCCACGGCACCAGCGTGCACCAGAGCGGAGGGGGCTCGGCAGGGGGGGGAGGGGGAGGGGGCAGCGAGGGGGGAGGAGCTGAGAAACACGGACACACTGCATCGCTTCCTGTTTCGCAGGGAAGTGGACACCATCACCCCATGGCGCCTAGCAACGGGAACTTCCTGCCTGGTTACAGCGGCGGGGCGGACTGTGGCGTCATGAACAAACAGGGACACGCCCACACGGACATGATGGGCCTATCAGAGGGAGGCAACTGCAATGGGGGAGGGGTCATGGGTGGTGGCTTCCTGGGGGGGCTCGGATTACCCCCCGGGGTCATCGTCATGGCGATGGGGTCTGCAGGGAGCGGAATCTCAGACGCGAGCAGCGCCTTTCAGATGACAGGCGGCCAGCGGGCGTTAACAGACTGCCAGCAACACGCTAACTCCTCCCCCTGCCCTTCCTCCTCCTCACCTTCGTCCTCAGGTGTGACGACCGGCGTCTCCTTGTCCTCGTCCTCGTCCTCCTCGTCGGGGACGGTGGCGAAGAGGAAGAGGAAGCGGTGCGGCGTGTGCGGGCCGTGCAGGAGGCTGATCAACTGTGGGGTGTGTTCGTCCTGCCGCAACCGCAAGACGGGCCACCAGATCTGCAAGTTCAGGAAGTGTGAGGAGCTGAAGAAGAAGCCAGGGGGGGGAGGGGGGGTGCTGGAGGTGAGCCCACACACATACACACCTGGACACACCTGGACACACATGGACACACCTAAACACACCTAGACACACCTGGACACACCTAGACACACCTGGACACACCTAGACACACATGGACACACCTAGACACACATGGACACACCTAAACACACCTAGACACACCTGGACACACCTAGACACACCTGGACACACCTAGACACACATGGACACACCTAGACACACCTGGACACACCTAGACACACCTGGACACACCTAGACACACCTGGACACACCTAGACACACCTAGACACACCTGGACACACCTGGACACACCTGGACACACCTAGACACACCTGGACACACCTAGACACACCTGGACACACCTAGACACACCTAGACACACCTAGACACACACACCTAGACACACCGAGACCCACCTAGACACACACACCTAGACACACCTGGACACACCTAGACACACCTGGACACACCTAGACACACCTGGACACACCTGGACACACCTGGACACACCTGGACACACCTAGACACACCTGGACACACCTAGACACACATGGACACACCTAAACACACCTAGACACACCTGGACACACCTAGACACACCTGGACACACCTAGACACACCTGGACACACCTGGACACACCTAGACACACCTGGACACACCTAGACACACACCTGGACACACCTGGACACACCTGGACACACCTAGACACACCTAGACCCACCTAGACACACCTAGACACACCTAGACTCACCTAAACACACCTAGACACACACACCTAGACACACCTAGACCCACCTGGACACACCTAGACACACCTGGACACACACCTGGACACACCTAGACACACACACCTAGACACACCTAGACCCACCTAGACACACCTAGACACACACCTGGACGCACCTGGACACACACACCTAGACACACCTAAACACACACACCTAGACACACCTAAACACACCTAGACACACCTAGACACACACCTGGACGCACCTGGACACACACCTAGACACACCTAAACACACACACCTAGACACACCTAAACACACCTAGACACACCTAGACACACCCACCTAGACACACCTAGACACACACACCTAGACACACACACCTAGACACACACACCTAGACACACACACCTAGACACACACACCTGGACACACCTAGACACACCTAGACACACACACCTGGACACACCTGGACACACCTGGACACACCTAGACACACCTGGACACACCTAGACACACCTGGACACACCTAAACACACCTAGACACACCTGGACCCACCTAGACACACACACCTAGACACACCTAGACACACACCTAGACACACACACCAAGACACACCTAGACACACCGAGACCCACCTAGACACACCTAGACACACACACCTGGACACACCTAGACACACCTAGACACACACACCTAGACACACACACCTAGACACACCTAGACACACCTAGACACACCTAGACACACCTAGACACACACACCTAGACACACCGAGACACACCTAGACACACACACCTAGACACACCTAGACACACCTAGACACACCTAGACACACACCTGGACGCACCTGGACACACCTGGACACACACCTAGACACACCGAGACCCACCTAGACACACCTAGACACACACACCTGGACACACCTAGACACACCTAGACACACACACCCAGACACACCTAGACACACCCAGACACACCTAGACACACCTAAACACACCTAGACACACACCTGGACAGACCTAGACACACACACCTAGACACACACCTGGACACACCTAGACACACCTAGACACACACACCTAGACACACCTAGACACACCTAGACACACCTAGACACACCTAGACACACACACCTAGACACACACACCTAGACACACACACCTGGACACACCTAGACACACCTAGACACACACACCTACAGACACACCTAGACACACCTAAACACACCTAGACACACACCTGGACAGACCTAGACACACACACCTAGACACACACCTGGACACACCTAGACACACCTAGACACACACACCTAGACACACCTAGACACACACACCTAGACACACACACCTAGACACACCTAGACACACCCAGACACACCTAGACACACCCAGACACACACACCTAGACACACCTAGACACACACACCTAGACACACACACCTAGACACACACACCTAGACACACACACCTAGACACACACACCTGGACACACCGAGACACACCTAGACACACACACCTAGACACACCTAGACACACACACCTACACACACCTAGACACACCTAGACACACACACCTAGACACACACACATAGACACACCTAGACACACACACCTAGACACACACACCTAGACACACACACCCAGACACACACACCTAGACACACACACCTAGACACACCTAGACACACACACCTGGACACACCTAGACACACCTAGACACACACACCTAGACACACACACCCAAACACACCTAGACACACCTAGACACACCTAGACACACCTAGACACACACACCTAGACACACACACCTAGACACACACACCTAGACACACACACCTGGACACACCTAGACACACCTAGACACACCTAGACACACCTAGACACACACCTAGACACACACACCTAGACACACACACCTAGACACACACCTAGACACACCTAGACACACCTGGACACACACACCTAGACACACCTAGACACACCGAGACCCACCTAGACACACCTAGACACACCTAGACACACACACCTAAACACACCTAGACACACCTAGACACACACACCTAGACACACCTAGACCCACACCTAGACACACACACCTAGACACACCTAGACACACCTAGACACACCTAGACCCACCTAGACACACACACCTAGACACACCTAGACCCACCTAGACACACACACCTAGACACACCTAGACACACACACCTAGACACACACACCTGGACACACCTAGACACACCTAGACACACCTAGACACACCTAGACACACCTAGACACACCTAGACACACACACCTAGACACACCTAGACACACACACCTAGACACACCTAGACACACCTAGACACACACCTAGACACACCTAGACACACACACCTAGACACACCTAGACACACCTAGACACACCTAGACACACACACCTAGACACACCTAGACACACACACCTGGACACACCTAGACACACCTAGACACACACACCTAGACACACACACCGAGACACACCTAGACACACACACCTAGACACACCTAGACACACACACCTAGACACACACACCTAGACACACACACCTAAACACACCTAGACACACCTAGACACACACACCTAGACACACCTAGACACACCTAGACCCACCTAGACACACACACCTAGACACACCTAGACCCACACCTAGACACACACACCTAGACACACCTAGACACACCTAGACACACCTAGACCCACCTAGACACACACACCTAGACACACCTAGACACACCTAGACACACACACCTAGACACACCTAGACACACCTAGACACACACACCTAAACACACCTAGACACACCTAGACACACACACCTAGACACACCTACACACACCTAGACACACCCACCTACACACACCCAGACACACACACCTAGACACACACACACACACACACCTAGACACACCCAGACACACACACCTAGACACACCTAGACACACCTAGACACACCTAGACACACACACCTAGACACACACACCTGGACACACACACATAGACACACACACCTAGACACACCTAGACACACACACCTAGACACACCTAGACACACACACCTAGACACACCTAGACACACCGAGACCCACCTAGACACACCTAGACACACACACCTGGACACACCTAGACACACCCACACACACACACCTAGACACACCTAGACACACACACCTAGACACACACACCTAGACACACCTACACACACATGGACACACACACCTAGACACACCTAGACCCACACCTAGACACACACACCTAGACACACCTAGACACACACACCTGGACACACCTAGACACACCTAGACACACACACCTAGACACACACACCTGGACACACCTAGACACACCTAGACACACACACCTAGACACACACACCTAGACACACCTAGACACACACACCTAGACACACCTAGACACACACACCTAGACACACACACCTAGACACACACACCTAGACACACACACCTAGACACACCTAGACACACCTAGACACACACACACACACCTAGACACACACACCCAGACACACACACCTAGACACACCTAGACCCACCTAGACACACACACCTAGACACACCTAGACACACACACCTGGACACACCTAGACACACATACCTAGACACACACACCTAGACACACACCTAGACACACACACCTAGACACACCGAGACCCACCTAGACACACCTAGACACACCCAGACACACCTAGACACACATGGACACACCTGGACACACCTGGACACACCTAGACACACCTAGACCCACCTAGACACACCTAGACACACCTAGACTCACCTAAACACACCTAGACACACACACCTAGACACACCTAGACCCACCTAGACACACACACCTAAACACACCTAGACACACACACCTAGACACACCTAGACACACACACCTAGACACACACACCTAGACACACACCTGGACACACCTGGACACACCTGGACACACCTAGACACACCTAGACCCACCTAGACACACCTAGACACACCTAGACTCACCTAAACACACCTAGACACACACACCTAGACACACCTAGACCCACCTAGACACACACACCTAAACACACCTAGACACACACACCTAGACACACCTAGACACACACACCTAGACACACCTTGACACACACACCTAGACACACACACCTAGACACACCTAAACACACCTGGACACACCTAGACACACACACCTAGACACACCTGGACACACACACCTAGACACACCTAGACACACCGAGACCCACCTAGACACACCTAGACACACACACCTGGACACACCTAGACACACCTAGACACACACACCTAGACACACCTAGACCCACCTAGACACACCTAGACACACACCTGGACGCACCTGGACACACCTGGACACACACCTAGACACACCTAAACACACCTAGACACACCCTGACACACACACCTACACACACCTAGACACACACACCTAGACACACACACCTAGACACACACACCTAGACACACACACCTGGACACACCGAGACACACCTAGACACACACACCTAGACACACCTAGACACACCGAGACCCACCTAGACACACCTAGACACACACACCTGGACACACCTAGACACACCTAGACACACACACCTAGACACACCTAGACACACCTAAACACACCTAGACACACACCTGGACAGACCTAGACACACACACCTAGACACACACCTGGACACACCTAGACACACCTGGACACACACACCTAGACACACACCTAGACACACACACCCAGACACACACACCTAGACACACACACCTGGACACACCTAGACACACCTAGACACACACACCTAGACACACACACCTGGACACACCTAGACACACCTAGACACACCTAGACACACCTAGACACACACCTGGACAGACCTAGAGACACACACACCTAGACACACACACCCAGACACACACACCTAGACACACACACCTAGACACACACACCTGGACACACCTAGACACACCTAGACACACACACCTAGACACACACACCTAGACACACCTAGACACACACACCTGGACACACCTAGACACACCTGGACACACACACCTAGACACACCTAAACACACCTAGACACACCTAGACACACCTAAACACACCTAGACACACACCTGGACAGACCTAGACACACACACCTAGACACACACCTGGACACACCTAGACACACCTGGACACACACACCTAGACACACCTAGACACACCGAGACACACACACCTAGACACACCTGGACACACACACCTAGACACACCTAAACACACCTAGACACACCTGGACACACCTAGACACACCTGGACACACCTGGACACACACCTAGACACACCTAAACACACCTAGACACACCTTGACACACACACCTAGACACACACACCTAGACACACCTACACACACACACCTAGACACACACACCCAGACACACACACCTAGACACACACACCTAGACACACACACCTAGACACACCTAGACACACCGAGACCCACCTAGACACACCTAGACACACACACCTAGACACACCTAGACACACCTAGACACACACACCTAGACACACCTAGACACACACACCTAGACACACACACCTAGACACACACACCTAGACACACACACCTAGACACACACACCTAGACACACCTAGACACACACACCTAGACACACCTAGACACACCTAGACACACACACCTAGACACACCTGGACACACACACCTAGACACACCTAAACACACCTAGACACACCTAGACACACACCTGGACACACCTAGACACACCCACACACACACCTACACACACCTCGACACACTGGACACACCTAGACACACCTTGACACACACACCTAGACACACACACCTAGACACACCTAAACACACCTAGACCCACCTAGACACACACACCTAGACACACCTAGACACACACACCTAGACACACCTGGACACACCTAGACACACCTGGACACACCTGGACACACCTGGACACACCTAGACACACCTAGACACACCTGGACACACCTAGACACACCTAGACACACCCAGACACACCTAGACACACACACCTGGACACACCTAGACACACCTGGACACACACACCTAGACACACCTAGACACACCGAGAGACACACACCTGGACGCACCTGGACACACACACCTAGACACACCTAGACACACACACCTAGACACACCTAGACCCACCTAGACACACCTAGACACACCTAGACTCACCTAAACACACCTAGACACACACACCTAGACACACCTAGACACACCTAGACACACCTAGACACACACCTGGACGCACCTGGACACACACACCTAGACACACCTAAACACACCTAGACACACCTAGACACACACCTGGACGCACCTGGACACACCTGGACACACACCTAGACACACCTAAACACACCTAGACACACCCAGACACACACACCTAGACACACCTAGACACACCTAGACACACCTAGACACACCTAAACACACCTGGACACACACCTGGACACACCTAGACACACACACCTAGACACACCTAGACACACCTAGACACACCTGGACACACCTGGACACACCTGGACACACCTAGACACACCTAAACACACCTAGACACACCCAGACACACACACCTACACACACCTAGACACACACACCTAGACACACACACCTAGACTAGACACACCTAGACCCACCTAGACACACCTAGACACACCTAGACACACCTAGACACACCTAAACACACACACCTAGACACACCTAAACACACCTAGACACACCTAGACACACACCTGGACGCACCTGGACACACCTGGACACACACCTAGACACACCTAAACACACCTAGACACACCTTGACACACACACCTAGACACACACACCTAGACACACCTAAACACACCTGGACACACCTAGACACACACACCTAGACACACCTGGACACACACACCTAGACACACCTAAACACACCTAGACACACCTAGACACACCTAAACACACCTAGACACACACCTGGACAGACCTAGACACACACACCTAGACACACCTGGACACACCTAGACACACCTGGACACACCTGGACACACCTGGACACACCTAGACACACCTAGACACACCTGGACACACCTAGACACACCTAGACACACCTAGACACACACACCTAGACACACCTAGACACACCTAGACACACACACCTAGACACACCTAAACACACCTAGACACACCTAGACACACCTAAACACACCTAGACACACACCTGGACAGACCTAGACACACACACCTAGACACACACCTGGACACACCTAGACACACCTGGACACACACACCTAGACACACCTAGACACACCGAGACCCACCTAGACACACCTAGACACACACACCTAGACACACACACCTAGACACACCTAAACACACCTAGACACACCTAGACACACCTAGACACACACCTAGACACACACACCTAGACACACCTAGACACACACACCTAGACACACCTAAACACACCTGGACACACCTGGACACACCTGGACACACCTGGACACACCTGGACACACCTGGACACACCTAGACACACCTGGACACACCTAGACACACCCAGACACACCTAGACACACCTAGACACACACCCCGACAGACCTAGACACACACACCTAGACACACACCTGGACACACCTAGACACACCTAGACACACACACCTAGACACACACACCTAGACACACATAGACACACACACCTAGACACACCCAGACACACACACCTAGACACACACCTGGACACACCGAGACACACCTAGACACACACACCTGGACACACCTAGACACACCTAGACACACACACCTAGACACACACACCTAGACACACACACCTAGACACACCTAAACACACCTGGACACACCTAGACACACACACCTAGACACACCTGGACACACACACCTAGACACACCTGGACACACCTTGACACACACACCTAGACACACCTGGACACACACACCTAAACACACCTAAACACACCTAGACACACCTAAACACACCTAGACACACACCTGGACACACCTAGACACACACACCTAGACACACACACCTGGACACACCTAGACACACCTAGACACACACACCTAGACACACCGAGACCCACCTAGACACACACACCTGGACACACCTAGACACACCTAGACACACACACCTAGACACACCTACACACACACACCTAGACACACCTGGACACACCTTGACACACACACCTAGACACACCTGGACACACACACCTAGACACACCTAAACACACCTAGACACACACACCTAGACACACACACCTAGACACACCTAGACACACACACCTGGACACACCTAGACACACCTGGACACACCTAGACACACCTGGACACACCTGGACACACCTGGACACACCTAGACACACCTAGACACACCTAGACACACCTAGACACACACCTAGACACACACACCTAGACACACCTAGACACACCTAGACACACCTAGACACACCTAGACACACCTAGACACACCTAGACACACCTAGACACACCTAGACCCACCTAGACACACCTAGACACACACACCTAGACACACCTAGACACACCTCGACACACCTAGACACACCTGGACACACCTAAACACACCTAGACACACCTGGACACACCTAGACACACCTGGACACACCTAGACACACATGGACACACCTAGACACACACCTGGACACACCTGGACACACACCTAGACACACCTAAACACACACACCTAGACACACCTAAACACACCTAGACACACCTAGACACACCTGAACACACCTAGACACACCTGGACACACCTAGACACACCTAGACACACCTGGACACACCTGGACACACCTGGACACACCTGGACACACCTAAACACACCTAGACACACCTAGACACACACCTGGACGCACCTGGACACACACCTAGACACACCTTGACACACACACCTAGACACACACACCTAGACACACCTAAACACACCTGGACACACCTAGACACACACACCTAGACACACCTGGACACACACACCTAGACACACCTGGACACACCTTGACACACACACCTAGACACACCTGGACACACACACCTAGACACACCTAAACACACCTAGACACACCTAGACACACCTAAACACACCTAGACACACACCTGGACAGACCTAGACACACACACCTAGACACACACCTGGACACACCTAGACACACCTGGACACACACACCTAGACACACCTAGACACACCGAGACCCACCTAGACACACCTAGACACACACACCTGGACACACCTAGACACACCTAGACACACACACCTAGACACACCGAGACCCACCTAGACACACACACCTGGACACACCTAGACACACCTAGA